>CATIWQ010569328.1:0-13813 GCA_949673415.1 Euphorbia schlechtendalii | reverse complement strand
TGCATTTCTTGGCTGCTTTCTGCTTAATGAGATCTCATGTTCATCTAGCATTTGACTAATGTGTGTTCATATTAGCATAATGATCTAGTTATGGTTTGTGTTTCCTTTTTCTATTTTTGGTACTAGGAGAAACTAGAAGATTGGCTGCGGAAGGCAAAGAAACTTATTCTAGAGGAGCTTGCAAAAAACAAAAATTTCAATTTCTTGTCAGGTTTGTGTCCTTCAAAATTTTGCGCTTGCAATGAATCAACCTAAGTATAATTTGATCAGGTCTAGAGTCTTGGGTAATTTATTTTATATGATTTGGAGTTGCAGATAAAGTTTGCACTACTCTTGCAATTGTCAAATCTTGTTAGGCTATTCCTTTTTCTTATTACTCTCTCCGATATTCTTGATATTCCATTTAGCATATTTGTCAAAACTAATAAAAAATTTGTTACGCTATTAAAATGACTAATTTATCCTTTATATTTTAATAAAGAAAGTCTCTTCTTGCTTACCAACTTATAATACTTTCCCACTCTCCTAATCAACATAAGGGTAAATTAGGAAAAAATAGTGAAAAAATGCATTGATATTTGAAATGGACAAATAAAAGAAGAAAAGCTAAATGGATTATTAAAAAAATTGGAGGGACTAGTTTGGAGCATCAGGGAACAAAAAGAACATATCATCGTTTGGGAATCAGTGATGCTGTATTTTGTACTTTTATCTGTTCATAGTATTATGCTGCATATACAATTAATTAACTTTATGTGCATCTGGTGTGAAGTTGCTGAGCAACTGATTGTATTTAGATGTAGTATGCTGTCAAAATGGATAAATTTTGTTCACATACTGATTATTTTCTTTGTTGCCTGAAAAAATAGTTTCGGACATTAAGAAGGTCATGCAGAAAAATTCTTCAACAGCAATAGGTTTGGCTGTGGAGAATATGCTGAAAACTGGAAGGCTTGTAACACAAACAGGCCTAGATTTGCAACAGGTACTGAGTCAGTGAAAGGGAGTTCCTTTCCCATCATTTAATTTTCTAGATATGCATTCATCATTTTGTTTCCTCTTATTTTTACCTTTTTTTTTATATTGGATTTGCTGTTGTTATTAGTTTGAAAGCTTGGTCAGCTGCAATGCATCGTTTTGGTGCATATCTGTTCTCTTCATGTTATTTTCAGGGGTTCCTATGCTTGAATTTTAGAAGTTTGAGAATGCATATAATTCTTGAAAGGTAAATTGTTTGAAGTTTAGATATTTCTGAATTGAAAAATTAGTTTCGGCTAGAACTTGAAGATCAAAATTTTGAAGTTAAGCTGATATTTTCCTTAAAATTGGAATATAGTGCATGACATAGTAGTCAAGGCGCTAGGCGCACTCAAGGTGAAAGGGGGTCCTATTGCCTAGGCGTGAGGCGAAGGCGCACAAAAAGCGCATGCTAGGCGCATGAACTTAAAAACATATAAATTAAAAAATATTTCACTTTACTTGAAGGAAATTTAAAGTTCATAATGAAAAATTAATTCCTATCAATCTAAAACATAATTAAAGGGAATTCATTTCTTCAAAGTTTACTAATGAAACTAATTCCTATCAATCTAAAACATAAATTATCAATCATCGGAATCATCAAGATCAACATCTTCATCAAATTCAATCTCAAATTTGTCATAAGGTGATGATTGATCGGTTGGTGAACAGATTGGTGATTGATTGGTTATGGCAGATTTTTAAACGCGAAGTTAAATAGAGAAGAAGAGAGAACAAAGATCATAAGAGAGAAAAGAGGACGTTTAGTATTCTGAGGCTTTGTAATTTATAAGTTTTAATTACTAAATAGGAAACTAAAACTAGTTGGGGGGCTTTAGAGTTTTAAGAGATGTCAATAACTTAATTTTAAAAAATCCTAAAAATATATTTAACTGCACCATATGCGCCTTAATTGCGCTCTGCGCCTAGCGCCTTACACACAAAGGCGCACACCTTTGTATTATACACTGCCTAACAAGCTAGGAGGCGCCAGCCTTGTCGCCTTATGTGCATACACTGGTGCATGATGAATGATTGATCAAGAATGTATTTGAATGGATTATTATTCCTTGTGTTCTTCACTTATTTGTACTCTGTAAACTATATCTCCTTGTGATTGATTATAACAAGTATTTGTCGCAAAAACCATCAGCTTTAGTTTTTGAGTTTATGGTTCGTGGACATTGCACCAGAGCCTCCTCGGCCAATGCTTCAAACTCAAGGGGCATTAGATTTAGTTAAATGGTTCTTTGTTGGTACTTGTGTGCTGGCCATAGATGGGGTTTAACAAGGATCAAATCATTTTGTATGATTCTTTGGTATGCAATATGATTGTTTCATGTGTAGTCCTTACCTTCAACAATGTCATTAGCACATATTGGAAAAGACTTCAGTTGGCTTATAAAGTACCTATTTTGCTAGTGCTATATTGTGTTGCTTGTGCCAAATGGATCATTGATGCGAATTTATGATGTGTTGCTAGAGGGCTGGTTACACCGTTCAAGCAGAGAGGCTCAATTTCTTACGGTTCATTTCCTTCTTCCGAGCTGTGCATCGAGGGGCTTCCTTTGCGGGACTGCGTACAACAAGTGTGCGAAAGTTGCTTCCAGAGTATGTGTTGCTTGGAAATTAATTTGTGTTTGTGTGTTCTTTTAATTCATCTAAACAGAAGAGTATCTACAGATCTTGGGGTTTTCTTTGTCCTGTCCATACACCTGATGGTGAACCTTGTGGGTTGCTCAACCATATGACATGCTCTTGTCGTAAGTTCCTTATTTTCTCTCTTGGAAACGTGTTTACTTTTACTGTAGCATTATTCTCATTTGACCTCATTACCATTTGGACACTAAAAAATTGAAAATATTTCCCACGCATTTTTCAGGACTCTTACAAAGCTTTGATTTTTCTTCGTATCGTGATATAAGTTTAATCCATACTTTCTTTCACTGGATATGTTATCAGGAATTACTTCATATTTTGATCCACACGGAGCAGTCAAAGATTTTTTTGATATACGGAAGGCCATCCTTAATGTTTTGACTGGCCTTGGCATGATTTCTTCATTGCCAAAGCTTATGCATGCTGGTCCTCCTAAATTTCTTTCTGTTCTTTTAGACGGCCGTCTTGTTGGATCTGTCCTTTCTAGTGAAGTTGAAAAAGTTGTTGCTCATTTACGGAGATTGAAAGTTTCAGCTGCTTCAGTGGTTTGTAATTTTGAAACTTCTTCACTGGTTTTCATCCATCTATCCTTCCTCATAAGTCATAAATAAATTATTTGATGCAGATTCCTGATGATTTGGAGGTAGGATACGTTCCTTTGAGCATGGGTGGTGTATATCCGGGTCTGTTTTTATTCACATCCCCCTCCAGATTTGTCCGTCCAGTGAAAAATATTACTATTCCTGATGAGGAGGCTATGAATATCGAACTTATTGGACCATTTGAACAGGTGTTACAAATATTCTTTTCCTATATGTGATAAAACATTTGTTTATTACAATTTGTTGCAGCTTTTAGATCAAGTTGATCCTGTAGCCACAGAGATGAATAAAAGCTAACTGTAACTTCCATGCTTGTACTTATCACGTTAGGTTTTTATGGAAATAAGTTGTCCAGATGGTGGAAATGGAGGGAGAAGTGATGCTATTCCTGCTACTCATGAAGAAATTCATCCCACCAATATGCTTAGTGTGGTGGCTAACCTTACGCCATGGTCAGATCACAATCAAAGCCCACGGAATATGTACCAGTGTCAGGTTTAATATGCCCTATCCCTGAAGTTTAATTTTTTTTGTTGACGTTTAATTTTCATTGTATGTATAATTGTATCATTCTAAATTCAATCGGTTGTACTACTGTAGATGGCAAAACAAACAATGGCATACTCTTTACAATCACTTCGTTTCCGTGCTGATCAGAAGCTATATCATCTTCAGGTAGTTATGACATTTTTGCTTTATTCATCGACTGATTGTGCTGGAGAATTCTTGAAAACTAAGCAGCATTTTTGTAAAGTCCCACCCTGACATTATTTTCCTTGCGTTTTCTCATTGATAATTGAGTGTAGCTTCTCATAGTTATTCATAATCTTCACTCTACCGTAAAATGAAAGATTGGATGATGGGCTTGGTTCATTTCATGTCAATGGTAATAACAAACCTATCCTTTGCACTTCAAATGAATTAAAAACCTAACTAGTTTGGAGATATCTAAGAAGCTATGACTACGAAACTAAGTAGCACAGAAACTCCTAAATACTTGCGTTTTTATGTTTCGTTTCTGTTTCGAAAGCAGAAACTCATGAAACCCCGGTGCGGGGGACATTTCCGAGCCATTTTCTTAAATAATTAAAGTTGGAATCTTGTTTCCTTAAGATTAGGGAACCGTTACCAGCAAATAATTTTCCAATTTTTTCTACCACTCATCTAAACTAAAATTTCTTTTAAATTCTACTCGGTCCATATTTGCAACTTTTTCATGCTTTCTTGTAGTCTAATATCATATTTTTTTATTATTGTGCTAATCTTCTGTTTTCTATAAGAACAAAATTATTTGAATACATATTTATAATTTTTATCTTTGTATATTCCTCTACTTTCATCATTGACACGTATTCCTACAGTTTTAAAACCTATATTTTTTTAGAAATGGCATTTCTGGTGTCAGTTTCCATTTCTGTGATAACTATATATATGTTTTTTTACTTTTTGCTGTTAGTTTTCTTATCTATGATTTTGGGTTTGGAGGTGTTAAAGCTAGGACCCCTGGGTTCTCTTTGGAGCCGTTTTAGTTCATCATTGATGGATGTGACCAATGACCTCTAAACATGTGTGACCACTGTGTGTTTAGATATGATGGAGGTGCTTGGTCGTAATTTTCTTTTTTATATAATTTTTTTTAATTAATTTGAAAGAGACAAAATTTAGTGTAGTTTGTTTTTATCTGTTTTCCAAGTTGAAAGGTAAGCAATAGAGTATGATCATGATGTCCTTGCATTTGTGTCTAATGAGAACAGCTAATGCATATGTTATGGCGTTCTTTCTTCTGACTGTCAACTGAAATATATTGGGTGTTCACAGACTCCTCAAACTCCTATTGTGCGCACCAAAACATATACAAAATACTGCATCGACGAGTATCCAAATGGGACAAACGCAATAGTTGCTGTTCTTGCATATACTGGGTAAATTTCTCATAGAAGCTTAATTTATCTTTTATGCTTTCCATAATGCAATTGCTTTGTGTGATCTCTAGTTATGATATGGAGGATGCTATGATTCTAAACAAATCGTCTGTTGAACGTGGAATGTTCCACGGACAAATTTATCAGGTTTGTACATATCGAACTAACTTCCTAGCCTCATGTAACTTACAATCGGAAAGTTTTGATATGCTTGTGAGTTTGTTTATGATATATCTTTGCATGGGTGTAAAATTCGTTTCATACTGATACTAAAAACTAGTTTGTTTTCGTGTCTTCATCCTTTTATTTGTTACCATTGCAGACAGAGACCATTGACTTATCTGAGGAGGGTAACAGGACTGGACGAGACCAAAGAATGTTTAGACAAAGCAACCTGGAAAAATCATCAAACTCTGTCATTGATTCTGACGGGCTTCCATATGTTGGCCAGGTTAGCTTCAGCCTTTTGTACATCCTATTTTATTATGTGCCCTTCCCTATAAGACTTGCATTAACAATCACTCAATTGAAATCCAGATGATACATCCGGGTCAACCCTATTGTAGTATTTATAATGAAGTAACCAGCCATACTAAAACCAACACCCGAAAGGGTTCGGACCCTGTTTATGTTGACTATGTCGCTGTTGATACCAAAAACAAGAAGCACCTTCAAAAGGTATGCCTGAACATATTTCCATCTGATGACATTTGTTTTTTTTTATTGGACTTGTGTACGATGTGAGCACTCTAAATTGTAATATTGTGTTTCGTTCAAATGCAATGTGTCTCTTTTCTGGTGCAGGTGAATATACGTTTCCGGCATCCAAGAAACCCAATTATCGGTGATAAGTTTAGCAGTAGACATGGACAGAAGGGAGTTTGCTCCCAATTGTGGCCTGACATTGATATGCCATTTTCTGGTTTTACTGGAATGCGACCTGATCTCATTATCAATCCTCATGCATTTCCTTCAAGAATGACAATTGCTATGCTATTAGAATCTGTCGCTGCCAAGGTACATAATAGAAATGAGATACTAGTTTTGGCCCTATATGAAGCGTTTTACCTAATGTTTTATACTTCAACATCAGAAATGAATTGTTTGGAGAGGAACCCTGCAGTTTATTCGACTCGTGCAATTTCTTTCCCATCAAGACTTCCCGAAATTTGTACTTGAATTCCATTTGTATCAGTTTGTTCAGTTAATTCAATAGCTTTTTTCATTGCTTTACGAAAAGAAACTCTATTCTTTAATTGTCCTGCTATAAATTCTGCAAGAATATTAGGGTTTCCATAAGGATTTGAAATTCTTGTGATAACAATTTTGAGTTTTCTATTTACACAATTAAGTTCTTTTTGTACATGGATCTGTAATTCTTCGATTCGTTTAGGTCTACTTTCTATTAATATTTTTGGGAATCCCATATATATTATGACCTGAATCACATCGATTCATTTTTGAATCTCTATACATGCAATTCTCTCAACGCCAGAAGATATATATATTTTTTTTTTTACAAATTTGTTGATCAAGTTTCTTAATTTCTGATCTTCTTATAGACCCTCAGAGTAATTTTTAGGTTGTGCAAACCAAAGAGAATGATGACTTAGGGCTGTACCAAGTGGACATATTTTTTGTCCCATAATCCCCCACTACTAACTATACATATTGTCAAATATCATATCTGTGGATTTTGCTTTTAGAATTTATTGATATGGAAAAACAACTGATGGAAGCTTGAATGATTTTCTGTTTCAGGGAGGTAGTTTGCATGGAAAGTTTGTCGATGCCACACCATTTGGTGGTTCAGTCAAAAATGCCGACGAGAAAGAAACTGGATCAGATTCAGAATCACTCGTGGATGATCTTGGTAACATGCTAAGATCTCATGGATTTAATTATCACGGTGTGGAGGTGCTGTATAGCGGAGTTTATGGAACCGAACTTGCATGCGAAATATTCATTGGGCCTGTCTACTATCAGCGTCTCCGTCACATGGTTTCCGACAAATTTCAGGTAGGAGCTTAATTTATAATGCTTGAGATTCTTGATAGGCTGAATGCACCGGGAACCCCCCTGAACTTGCAAAAAGTATACCAGTTTCCCCCCTCAATGTCACATGTCAGTTTTTGGTTTGTTTGACTTTTTAAAAATTCCTTTCTCTCTCTCCAACTAGAAGCTGACACGTGGCATTGAAGGAGCAAACTAATGCACTTTTTGCAAGATCAGGGGGTTATTTGATAATTTTGAAAAGTTCGGGGTGAATAGGAATTTAAGGACAAGTTCAGGGAGAAGTTTAGGGAGGTCTTGATGTATTAGGCCTTCTTGATATTAAAAGTTGAGCAGTTGTTCTTTGACCATCTTGGTTCTCTGTCAATGACACTAAAAGAATTGCCGAGATCTGTGAATCCTATGATATTTTCACATATCAATTGATCATATTTCAGCATTACTATTTTCGCTTATTTGACAAACCATTTGTCCTTGTACAGGTGCGGTCAACCGGACCAGTTGACCAGGTGACCCGTCAGCCCATCAAGGGAAGAAAGCGTGGAGGAGGTATCCGATTCGGCGAAATGGAGCGAGATTCCATGCTCGCTCACGGGGCAGCCTATCTATTACATGATAGGCTCCATACCTGTTCTGATTATCACATCGCCGATGTCTGTTCCCTCTGCGGAAGTTTACTCGCCTCAACAATAGTGCAACCGCAGAAAAGGGCTGTGAGGGAGATCGGTGGATTGCCTCCGTTAAAAGCTCCGAAAAAGGTGATATGCCATGCGTGCCAAACAAGCAAAGGGATTGGCACCGTTGCGATGCCTTACGTCTTTCGGTATTTGGCTGCTGAATTAGCAGCTATGAATATAAAGATGACCATTAAGTTGAATGATGGGGCTTGACTTTGCCATTTCGCAGCCATTGGCTACAATTTTGATTGAGACTGTTGGAGTGAACCAGATTATTTTTAATGTGATTTTGTGTGTAATGAATGGATACATCGGCTACAAGGAATTTTGGAGCTGAAGATTAATTTATAAAGGATTTGTTGTAGATAAGTTCATCCTGTGCTGCGGGATGCGGCTTATAAAAACTCGTGGAGGATAAATTCTTCTTGTAAGTTATAAACGTAGGAAAGTTTAAATTATGATTTTAAAAATAAGAGAACAGGCTGTAAGTTATGCAGGAAATTAGAAGTGAATCATATAGGATTTAGTTGGTCGGAACTATATTCACTTTTTAAAACTAAGAAACTGAAATAACAAACAGCAAATGTAAACAGAGGTGACCAATCTGGGAAAGGCTCCTCCTGCCACGTATTCAAGTAGAAAAGCTTATGCTTTTCTGCACATTGGTCTACTTTGTGAGGAGAGAGGATTGAAAATCAGATACTGAACTGATTGAGATTTTAGATAGTTCGAATTTTTGAAAATCACTCCCTTAACATTCGTAATTCTTTCGCTTTTAACAAATTGAAATCATTTTCTAATTACTATTTACTTCTTTTTAGAGTTAAAAGTTAGAAATAAACGTCATATTTTGGGGATGTTTATCATTTCGTAAAAGTCAAATGCATCAACACTAATTTAAAATTAGTTCAGAAAATTGGATGTCATCCTCAATTTTCAAAATTTTCAAAATGATCAGTTACCACCCATAACTTGGTAAAAAGGACCAGTGTAACTTGACAAAAATGTATTAGTTTGCATCCTCAATACCACATGTCAACTTTTGATTGGAGAGAAAAATAAAATTTAAAAAAATGGCATATTTGAAAAATCAAATCAATCAGAATCTGATACGTGGCGTTGGAGGGCTAATTGTTGCATTTTTTTTCCAAGTTAAGGGAGTAACTGATCCTTTTGAAAGTTGAGGGTGACATCCTGATTTCTGAGCTAACTTTAAGGGAGTGTTGATGTATTAGACATTTCATAAATCTTTTTTAAAAGAATGTTATGAAATGTTTTCCATTATTTATTTTTAACTTTCAAGTAAAAAAAATAAATGTAAATCCTACTTTGAACTCTAAGTACTTTTAACTTGAAAAATTGAAACTGTGTATTTTTTTCTATATGAAAACTACCTAAATTCATATTGTTAACATTCTAATAGAACGACACAATTCAGTAAAAAGAAATGGACCTGCGCAAAGAATTTTCAAATAATTGGGAAAGAGGCTGCCAAGATGTCGTTTTAATCGGGTTTATTTATGATTATGAAAAAGAGGTTCCAAACGACATTTCATATATTAGACGACGTTATCGATGAGAAGAAATTACCGGTAATCAACTAATAGCCCCAGAAACCCGCCAAAATGATAACCACCACAACACATCCACGCCACTCTCATCCTTGTCCGCCTCCGTCGCCACCAACGGCTGCCGTCCCTCAGTGCCCTAACCGTAGGCTTCAAGTCATTAACCGTCGCCACTTGCTTACTGCACTCTCTATCTCTACTTCAATTTCATCTCCGTTTGTACCACTTGCTGGTGCTCGTGGCCTCCTCCAAATGCCCCCGTTCCGCCTCAGCAATCGGTAATTTCTCGAATATTCAATTAAGCTTTTCAACTTCTTATTATCGATCGGCTGAATTGTTTAAGCAAGTAAAGGTATTACTTGGTGAGAGCCGGAGAATCTGAATTCGAGAGCTTAGGGATTATCAATACGAATCCAGTTGCGAAAACATCAGTTGACAGTGGATTGTCAGAGATAGGAAAGAAACAGACTATAAAGGCAGCATTTGAGTTGAAAGATATAGGAGCTTGTGATAATGGCTGTTGGATTTGGCCTTCCATTACTCAGAGAGCTTATCAAGCTGCAGAAATCATTGCTTCTGTCAATGGAATCAGTAGGAGGTATGCAAATCCTGATAACATCTAATGCTAACTTTCTTCTGTATCTGCTAATATAAATTGATTTTTTATGTACTATTTTTCGGTTGCAGTTATATAGTTCCAGAGTACAGTTTTCTGGATGCTCGAGGATTGGGAGCTTATGAAGGAAGGAAACTGGAAGAAATTTCAAAAGTAAGATTTCAATTTTTTTCGGAACATGTACCATAAAAACAGAAAATAACTCTTGGAAATGCTAGAAATAACGTGAATTTAGGTTTCTGATACGGAAACGAAATGTAGTATTGATTAGACGATTATTCGTGAATCTCTTTGTTCTTAAGCGCATAGAATCTCTTTGGATTGAAAATGTTAAAGTTTTATTCGTCTCACTGAATCTAGCTGATTGTTTTGCTGAGGCTATTGCGTAAATACTTTGTGAGCATTTGACAAGTCTGGAAATGGTTCAGATTTATGAGTCAGATGCTATTTCTCCGAGAAATAAGCCTCCTCCAATAGATGACGGCACCCCGAATGAAAGTGTCTCTGACGTATTTGTTCGCGTGACACAACTGATGTCGATTCTCGAAACTCAATACTCAGAAGACACGATCGTCATTGTGTCCCCAGATTCAGACAATTTAACTATACTACAGGCTGGTTTAGTTGGAATTGACCTTCGAAGGTACGAAGAGAATCTTTGTGATTACAAATTCTAATTGTGCGGAATAATCTTTCATAGTATTTGTGACAGGCATAGTGACCTCTCGTTTCGCCCTGGGGAAGTCAGAATGGTTGATACCAATAGTATACCTGCTTATAAGCAACCCGCATCTGCTCTGTATAAATGCGTAAATCCACCGGTTTGTAACTGAAATAATGTGTATATTCGGTTGATAAAAAAAAAAAAAGAAGAAAAGAAAGTGAACTAACTGACTTGTTCTGTCTCGGAAGGTCATCATTACTGTTGTTCAGATAGTCTTCTCTTACTCATTTTCAAGAGCTCTTGGATGAGAAAATTAAACCTTTGTTGTTGTAATATTTAAGTCGAAGACTACAGGATGCCACGAGAAAAATGTCTGTATTTTGCTGCGAAATCCTCGTAAATTTGTGTATAATCAAGTCGAAATATGTGTATATGTGTTTCATGTACATTTCCGGTAATCTTCCTCCGATGACGATCTCAAGATTGCGTATGTGAAGTTAAAATAAAAGTTTATGTTTTGGAACGTGCTTAATTGTCGTTGTCTCTTTATCTATAAGGAACAACCACCCGAAAATGGAGCAGATGTAATTTTTCTATGATCATTAATTTCTTTCGTTATCTCTTTCTCATTTGCTTTGAGCACATTTAGAAGATTCAACTTTAAATTGGTTACAGCGTGTTGACTTGTTAATACTGGATTTCACAATCGGATCCTATGACATTTAATTTGGATACTTAATACAAATTTTGCCATGTATAATAAAATTTGTATACATGATAAAATCGTATACATATTAAAATTTGTATTGATGGACCACGTTCCACGATCCAAAGATCAGTTTTCAATATAATTTTTCCTAAATTTTACATATAATCACTTTAACACCAAGGATAGGAATAAAAATATTTGATGGAAAGTTTAAATTATACACTTGTGACTCCAACTCAGATGTATCATAAACTTCTGTCTCTACCTATTTAAGTTTAGATTGTGAAACATTGCCACTTTTCTTTTCCGTCTAAGTACGTTAATTTTATTTTTAATTTTTCTAAAACTTTTTTTATTATAAAATTGTGCTATTGGTCAAATATTTTTTTTTTTTTTTTTGCATACGGCTTAATATTTTCAAATTACTTCTAGTAAAAAGCATCACGTGATCTACCAGCTATATGTAGAGTTTGGGAAAAAAAATTTAGCGGCATTTAAATGAATTCCCAAAAAATCACTTCAAATTGTTAAATACAAATCCAATTTTCCACAAATATAATAGGCCTCACAATAGGTCTCTAAATTGGTTAACCGTTTAATATCACACAGTAACTTTACCATTTAAAATTTTAAAAACTCTTCTTACAATATATTTTTGTGCCAGTTTAGAATCATTTCCGAAACTTAAAAACTGATGTGCTACAAAATCTTGTGAGATGAGACTTTCAGAAAAATTTTGGGTTTTCAAATTGGCTCTTACTAGAGCTACCATACGACAATAAATGAAAGTTGTGAATGTTAATATAAATGAATTCTTTAACTTTAATATTTATTGAACTTTACTGAAACTCAGTTTTTTAAACTTCGGGTTTCTAAATTGGCTGTTAGTAGAGCTATCATAAGACAATAAATGAAATTTTGAGAATGTTAATCTAAATGAATTCTTCAACTTTAATATTTATTGAAATTTAATGAATATCAGTTTTTTCAATCTATGTTGGAATACCCAGTCCACCCGTCAACCGGTCAATCGGGTCAAAGTATCCGATCTAATTCAGTTATTTGGACAAATTGAAAAGTTACTTGAGGAATTAATTAAAATTTAAGGACTTAATCGTAATTAATCTAACTTCATTTTATATATAAATGAAATGTATGCAGCAGATTCAGTAATGAATTCATTAATGAATTCAAATGAATTATATTCCAATTTTCCAACCAATTCTCTCTCTCGGGTTTTCGTCTCGTGATCGTAAATCGATTGTTATCGATTTTTGTCACTGCAGAAGTTGTGGATACATATCCATACTTCGACAAATCGTGAGATGGATCCGATTCGACATTCGAATGCGGCGTTCTTCTATCTTGGGCATACTGAAAAGGTAAGTACCGAATTCGTTTTCGATACATTTTTCATCAATGGTATCATGAGCGGGTTTGTTTTTGCAATAATTTACATGTATAATCTGTTTCTACATATTTTGAAATTTCTAGAATTTCATTTCCGGAATTTGATTTCATATTCTTTGTGAATTACATAAATAAAGTGTGAAAATGGAGAAAATTTAGTGTTTTTGGAGCGATTTAACGATGTTTACGTGTTTTGGGCGTGATTTTCTAGAAATTTTATTTTTCAGAGTTCATATGGCATGAATTAGTGATTGAGTTCGTTTTTGGTCAAAAATTACGTGTTTTGCTAGGAAAAAGTTTCGATTTTGAGCGGTGTTTTGTGTAAACATAAATTTCCGTTCATTATTTCGTAAAACAGACAGCACCAACAGACTCGAAATGCAAAAACAAATTGAACTGCCAAAGTCCGGTCGCCGGAAAATGGTCGAAAACCAGCGCGTGTACTACACTCTCCTCTGGCAGTTACCCACTCACGCCGGAGCATGTGTTTCACGCGCCGGCGTGCCGGTTGACTCTCCGTTCCTGTGTGATGCGCTCTACGTGAGCTCGCTTCATGGCTGCTTCTGATTATGACACGTGTCACTTATCCGACTGTCATATCATTTTTCACGTTTTAGCCTTCTAAACGATGTTGTTTCGCTCCGAAATTCTTTCTACCCCCCTCC
Organism: Euphorbia schlechtendalii; assembly: GCA_949673415.1. Taxonomy (NCBI): domain Eukaryota; kingdom Viridiplantae; phylum Streptophyta; class Magnoliopsida; order Malpighiales; family Euphorbiaceae; genus Euphorbia; species Euphorbia schlechtendalii. The sequence goes on along the minus strand of CATIWQ010569328.1, from coordinate 288 downwards.
CCCATTTTCTTATTTTTTGGATTTAATGATTATTTTTTCAGAATTTTTTGAGGTTTAGAAAATATTGGTTTTTATTTATCATGTGTTAATAAATGCTTAAAAGTTATTAAGAATTAGTTTTTTATTTTTTAAAATATTTTCTATTGGTTAGAAAATAATTTTGAACCTACTGGAAAATAATTGAAAATTTTTTTATATGTTGATTAATTTTAATAATTATTTTCTTTATATATTTGTATTAGTTACGTAAATAAATAAATAAATAAATAAATAAATAAATAAATATAT
>CATIWQ010569224.1:0-11507 GCA_949673415.1 Euphorbia schlechtendalii | reverse complement strand
GTACAAAATCGAGATTTTACTAGGTGGCTTCTAGAATTTAATTGATTGGGATGTTTATTCCTTAAATCGGCTCTCAATGCTCAAAACAAATGGTTAGGGAAATCAAATTCGGGTATCAGCTCATTTTATCTATCCTTGGCATTCTTCTCCCTAAAGTTCATCATGCCTTTGATCAAAAAATCAAAATTTTTAGTTTGCTTGAATACAGGCAGCAGCAAGGTTAAACATCTAAATCCCCTCCCCCACACTTAAAACCATAAATGTCCTCATTTATGCCTAAAATATAAGAAAATGCTATATATGAAAGATAAAAGCAAAGAATTCTAAAACCTGTATGTGCGAAGCAGCCTAAGTTCGCTGCTGTTAATGGCGGCTGGGCTGGGTATTTGATTTAAAATAGAAAGAATTGTTAATTAACAGCCAAGGGTTAAAGAATTGATCTACGTGAACCGTTTAGCATTTAATTGAGAAAAACCATGAAAGTCCAACCTTACACTTGTAAACTAAACCAAAAAATAGATCAGACTGGATTAAAACGGAAGATAAACAGTAAAAATTAAAAAAATTAAAAAGAAATAAATTTCAGATAAATTAAAAGTAAGGACTGGAATGGGTTAGGAGTGAGTCATGCCTAACACTAGGCTGCCTCCTAGTAGCGCTTTTGTTTAATGTCATTAGCCCGACATTGCCAATGCCTCTCGGAGCTTGCTTTTTCAAAGATGAAATCCTTAGGACCCAATGCTCAGAAACCTTTATAAAATGCTTTGAGAAGAAAAATCTTATTAATCTCCAAACATTTGATTTTCATGGCACCATGACAAATAGCATTAGCAATAATAGATATAAATCTTTTCCACCGAGAGTGTAACCTTATTAAGTGCAAGTTCAGTTTATGATCATGATAGTGGCACATATATTTTTGAGGCAACTTAAATTGAATCATTGATGAAAAACTTTTCTTGATTTGAACTGGTTCATTAAAACAAAGTTTCTTTATATCAATGGATGCATTAGTAAGAAACTTATTGATTTTTTTATATTAGTTTAACATCATTAATAATTGAGAAACATATCTCAGATTTTTGCTGATCATCCTCCTTTTCCTCACATAATTTTGAAAAACATTTAGGAAAAAGTGGCTCGGTCGAAAATGAATCAGGATTATATTGCATGAAAACAACTGTAAGAGGTTGATGTACTACAACTTTAGAATCTGTAGCTAACCTGGGGTCCAAGTCAATTTCATAGGTTGGCCTGGAGTCCAGTTCAGTAAAGCTGCTGATGGCTTCACTCCCTTTATCACTTTCTAAAGTTACTTCGTAAACAGGATCAATTTCAATTTCGGATGAAAACATACCTTGAGTTTCTAACCTACTCAAAGTAGTGGTCATTTAACTTACTTGACTTAGCATATTTTGGATCCTTTTTTCAGTCTCTTGTTGAAGTTGACGCGTTTGTTCTACCATCATTGTCATCCTCTCTTCCAGCGTCATGGTTGGTTCACCTGTTGTATTTGCATGCTGCCTTGGTATGAAAGTTTGGGCATAATTTGGATTCCTTGGTCCATAAGTAAATTTTGGGTGATTACTCACTCTCGGATTATAAATATCAGAATAAGGATCATATGTGTATGGCTGTTCAACGAACCTTGAAAATGCATTAACTTGTTGTTCCTCTCCAAAAAGTATAGGACATGTAACAGTCGTGTGTCCCTAAATTGAGCAGAGCTCACAAGAAACAAGTAGTGGTGCACTTCTTACATGAAATTGTTCAAATGATCTTGATTCAAAGGAAAAGGAACTTACCTCATTCACCACCAGATTTTGGGTGGATCCGAATTGTTGAGACCTTGCACGTAACCATGCTGCCACATCATCGAGTGTCATGGTAGCTGCCATTTTTTTTATCCTGGTTATCAAAATAGATAAAATTAATTAGAATTAAATCCCCGGCATTAGCGCTAAAATTTAACGAGCGTCGAAATCGCCAAAAATAAATTTATATATGAACCCTTTACACCGATACAAATAGATTTTGTAGTAGTGGTAAGCGGGATTATCTCCTCAGGGACTTACGTAACTGATTTTATTCGTTTGAATGACTAGTAAATTGCGATGAAAAAGTAAAAATTGAGAGTTTGAAATTGTTTAGAAAGCAACAGTAAATAAATTTGAAAAGTCAAAAATCGAAGGAATTAAGAATTCAATTCGGAAAAGTCTTCTGACCAAGGAATACTTTCAGCTTTATATCAATCGATCACAGGCACAAAACGTAAATCTCTTGAATTAATCAATCATTTAGTTTAATCATGATAGCAAGATTAATGTTATCTTTTCCAAATATGAGAATGATAGTAGATAGCTAAATCATTTACTCTCAATTCTGAAACGCACTTGTAAATAGCTAACAAGGTTTAATTTCAAAAATATTTTACGCGGAAGAACCAACTTTAATTCAAAACTTTAAGAAAAGATTTAATTCAAATCCAACTATGAATCTTTAGAAGAGTTCGTTTGTTACAAAACTTCTATTGTATCATGATAGCATAAATATAATAAAATAACAATATGTTCATCCTTTCGATAAACAATAACTGGTCGAATTGACGAAATAAAAAAGGTAAACAATAAAAATATTGTCAGTATGGACTCGAAAACTGAAATTCAAAATACAAATAAGGACAAGCCTCATGATAGATAGTAGCTTCAAGTAATTCCCTTAGTCGAAAGAACGATAAACTTAGCCATGCATAGCTTGATTAAAACCTAAAATTGACATTCAAAATTAATGAAAAGTAATATAATTAAAATCAAAACGTTGCTGTTTGTAGCTTAGTTCAAACCAAGATGGTCCAATATGCCAGAATACAAGTTCTCAAACAGGATAGAAAATCTAATCTCCTAATTGGGCAAGAAGTCTACCTAAATCAAAACATTAAAATCTTTTAGTCTAAATTCGTAATTAATCTAACATAAAGAGAATAAAAAAAAAAGTGGTCCCTAATTAAGTAGTAAGTCTTCTCAGAATAGGACTCCCGTCAATCGAATTAATTCCAGTTTTGCTTATGTCCGCAGCCTCTTACCCTTGACTCCAAGCTAACTCCATACAGCTACTGCTTCTTTAACAGACTACTGCTTCCGCAACGTCAGTGTTAACCTTGTCTCCAGGTTATCTCCATTTCTTTGAGATTTCCCCACAGAATAGTCCAATACCTAATTATGATAATTGACAATAAAACATGCTGAATTTGCAAGCTATCAGCATATACGATAAATAATCGGGACCTAGGCGGGGACTAGACGGATTAGTATTTTTTTATTTTTAATATTTTTTAATGTATCAGAATAATAAATTTAACTAACACATAAATATGCAATAAAATTCAAAAATCATTTAGCTACACTTTTTTATGGGATTTGGCAACACTTTTTGGGCCTTTAGCAACATTTTCTGGGCCTTTAACAACACTTTTTTAGGATTTGGCAACACTATAATGCGTTGACTGCCTTGAACTGCCCAGTACCGCCCCGTTTTAATAAAATCATGGTGGTGTTCTAAAAAATTCCACCTAATCGGCCGCCTTTTAAAACACTAACTTGAAAAGAACACTACATTATAGTTTGTTTCATGCTCAACAGTCTTGTTTTCAACTTCAGGCTTACTGCGATGCAGATTGGGTTACTTGCAAAATTTCCATAGAATATATCACAAGTTTCTAATTCAATATGCCTCCTCTCATATCATGAAAAACGAAGAAACAAGGAACAATTAGCAGATTAAGTGCAGATGCAGAATATCATAATATATGTACAACAACATGTGAAATCAAGTGGTTAAGCTACTTGTTATCAGAATATATCATGCCTATTTTTTTTACCAATACAGCTACATTATGACAATGAAGCAACAATAGTAATTCCTAAAAATTCAGTCTTTCACAACATGACAAAGCACATTGAGATTGATTGTACATAGTCAGAAACATGGTTGCAGCCAATTTCATGCCCATCTCCAAGAAATGTCAACTAATACAAAAATTCACAAAAGGTCTGCCTTTTGATCACATGCTTCCATCTCTAGAAATTGCAATTTATTCCTTTGGTCCATAATGGTTCCCATCGTGAGGGGAGGCTATTAAATAACTCTACTTAAACTGAGTATAGTTGTGGTATAGTCTTCATTCCAGCTTAACATAATGCGAGGGTTGTCTAGTCAACTGCAGCTCACACGGTTTACAGCTCACCAATTCTGTTATACCACATACGCTCTAGTCTGTTATAGTCCATAACAATATTTAAATTACTTTTGTGCTCAGATAAGCGAGATGATTTGTAACTTCTGTTGGGAATAAACGAGGTAATTACCGTACTACCAGATTAATGGGTATGCGAAAAATTAACAACGGAAAAAATAACTCAATATTTGATAACGAAGTTTGGCCAACTTCGCCTACCTCTCCGGAGCTGCTACAGGCTTTGATTTATGGAGAAAAGTTACATAGAGCTTACAAAATAGTCCCCTCATGTCCAATTATTCCCGAGAATTTTTAGAGAAATTCTCTTAAAAAAAACCCTTAATAGACGTAATCAAAAGCGCAAAAAATTACTGAATTTAATTTTTTACAAGACCCTCTTTTGACCTTCATCTCTATTAATTTCTTAAGCTCCCTCTTTACTTAAAACTCTCTAGTTTTTGTGATTTCACTTGATGATTTTTCCTCTTGCAATTGCATCCTATTTATAGTGAAATTCATGAGAAAAGACAAAGAAGAAATGCCACCCTTTTTAATGTGTCGTAGCAATATTTTCAATGCAGATTGTATTTCCATTTGCAATTTGCTTTCCTTCAATTGCCTGCCTCCATTTTGGACTTGTTGACAATTTAGCAATTGGGTCCCTTGTGCTTTTTATTGACTTTTTTTAACAATCTCTCACTTGAAGATTGATTTCAATCTGTCTTCACACCATAAAATCTGCTACATCTCTTCCTTCGATTTGCATCGATCTACTGCAGGCCCACTGAAGCTGAACACAGCTTCAATTTATCGATCGTTACTATCTTTGTCAAAATGTCTGCTGGATTTTGAGCTCTACTGATCTTCTCAAATTTCAAAATCCCATCTTCCAAAAGTGATCGTATAAAATGATATCGTAGCTGTATATGCTTTGTTCTAGCATGAAATGATGGATTCTTCGGTAGATGAATAGTGCTTTGACTGTCACAATACAAAACATTGTTTTCTTATTTCCTGCCTAGTTCTTCCAAGAAACTTTGCAACCAAACCATCTCATTGCTAACTTCCGTAATAGCAACATATTCTACTTCCATTGTAGAGAGAGTAACTATCTTCTATAGTTGAGAAATCCAGCTCACTACAGTACCTCCTAGAGTATAAATATACCTTGTAGTGCTTTTTCTAACGTCAACATTTCCTGCTAAGTCAGCATCCACATAGCCTGTGAACGTCGTATCTCCACCTTGAAAACATAATGCCTTATCAATGCTACCTCGTAAATATCTGAGGATCCATTTGACTACTTCCCAATGCACCTTGCCCGGAATATTCATGTAACGACTAACTGCTCCCACTGCTTGAGCAATATCTGGTCTTGTACAAACCATGGCATACATCAGACTCCCAATTCCTGAAGCGTAAGGCACTTTTACCACATGTGAACATTCCTCCTCCATCTTTGGTGACTGTTCTTCAGAAAGTCTGAAATGAACACCTAAAGATGTGCTCACTGGTTTAGCATCTTGCATGTTGAATCTGGATAATACTTTTTTTATGTACTCAGCCTGTGATAGCATCAGAGTCCCTGACTTCATGTCTCTCTTGATCCTCATTCCAAGAATCTGCTTTGCAGTACCCAGATCTTCATTGCAAAATTCTTTGGCAGTTCCCATTTCAAATTTTGAATCTCCTTCATGTTTGAACTCGCAACGAGTATGTCATCAACATGTAACAGCAAAATGATGAAGCTATTATCAAACTTCTTAATGTAGCAACAATGATATGCTTGGCATCTCGTAAAACTGCAATTGTCCATAAAACTATTGAATTTCCGATACCACTATCTAGGAGCTTGTTTTAGACCGTACAAGAACTTCTTTAGCTTGCAAACCAAGTTTTCCTTGCCTGCCTCAATGAAGCCTTCTGGTTGCTTCATGTAGATCTCTTCCTCCAAATCACCATGAAGGAATGTTGTCTTTACATCTAACTATTCCAGATGTAAGTTCTCGGTAGCTACCATTTTCAACACCAATCTGATTATTGTAAGCTTTACAACTAGAGAGAAAATCTCAGTATAATCAACACCTTCCTTTTGCTGAAAGCCCTTCACCACCAACCTTTCTTTGTAATGTTTACTCCCATCATGCTCTTCTTTGATTTTGTAAATCCATTTATTGTGGAGTGCCTTCTTGCCTTATGGTAGTTTAGCTAATTCCCACATCTGATTTGACATGAGTGAGCTCATCTCATCTTTCATAGTAAACTCCCACTTTGTTGAATCATCCACATGCATTGCTTCAATGTAGCACTCCGGTTCACCATTGTTGGTTAACAACAAGTAATACATAGATGGTGAGAAGCGTTGTGTTGGTTTAGAAGTTCTAATTGAATGCCTTGGTTCTGGCATCCTTGGCTCCTCTTGAACCACTTCAGGAGTATTCTGAACTTCATTTTCAGAATTTTCCTCGAACTCGGCAAATTCCTTACTTTCAACTTCTAGTTTGGAGCTGTTTAATTCTACCGTTAGCCTATCTTTATACATCAAATTCTCATTGAATATCACATCTCTGCTTCTAATAATCTTTCAATTTTCATAATCCCAAAATCGGTAACCAAATTCATCACCACTATATCCAACAAAGATACATTTGTTAGACTTGACATCAAGCTTGCTTCTCTAAGTAGAATCAATATGCACATAAGAAATACAACCAAACACCTTTAAGTGTGAAAGGTTTATTTCTTTTCTACTCCAAAATTCCTCCAGTATTTCCCCATTCAAAGGTATTGAAGGTCCACGATTGATCAAGTAAGCTACAATGTTAACAGCTTCAACCCATAACATTGTGGGAAAACCAGCATGTATCCTCATGCTTCTAGCACGTTCATATAAAGTCCTGTTCATACGCTCTGCTACGCCATTCTGTTGTGGTGTCATTGGAACTGTCTTCTCCATCTTGATACCATTTTCTACGCAGAAATCTCTGAACTTTTTATCTCCATACTCTCCTCCGTTGTCTGACCTCAACTACTTGACTTTTAAGTCAGTTTCATTTTCCACCATGGCCTTCCATTTTCTGAACGTATAAAAAACTTCTGATTTCTGCTTCAAAAAATAAACCCACACCTTCCTTGTTGAATCGTCAATGAAGGTGACATAATACAATGAGCCTGCTAAGGATGTAACTGGAGATGGTCCCCAAACATTAGTGTGGACCAGCTCTAACTTCTCCGCCTTGGGTGTTTTGCCAGTCTTTGTTAAAGTAACTTTCTTCTGCTTCCCAAAGATGCAATCTTCACGTAAGCTTAAGTCTACACTTTTCAGTTGTAGCAACTTTACCTTTGATAAAAGTGTCTTCACCCCTTTCTCGCTCATATGGCCAAGCCTCTGGTGTCGTAAATCTGAATTAACATTTGCTAGTGCAATGATGTTCTCTATGTTATTGGAGGTGACATAAAGAGTACCGGTCTTCTTATCAAGAGCAATGATGAGTGCTCCTTTGGTAATCTTCCATTTGTAACTAGTGAAGGTTGTTGTATAACGTTCTTTATCTAGCTTTCCAACGGAGATCAAATTCCTTTTGAGACTAGGAATATGTCTCACTTCTTGAAGCTTCCAAGCAGTTCCATTTGGCAACTTTAATCAAACATCGCCTTTTCCCACGATCTTTAAGGTTTCATCGTCTGCTAGATGGACCTTTCTGAAATCACCACTGACATAGTTCTCCATGATTTCATGACATGGGGTAGTGTGAAAAGATACCCCCAAATCCAAAATCCAAGATTCAATTGGACTGTTGATGCTTAGAATCATGGCGTCGCCTGCTTCCTCCGCCATGTTTGCTGACTCCTTTGCTCAGCCATTTTTCTTTGGTGCTTTGCAATCCTTCTTGAAGTAGCCCTTATTACCACAATTGTGACACTTCAAATCTTTCGTTGATTTAGATTTTCCCCTTCTGGATTTTGATATGCTGAAATGCTGAAATCTGAACTCCTATCTAGAGTTCGCCCTCCAGACTCCGTGTGTAGAGCTGAAGAGGTCGATGCTTCCCCCAATTCTCTTCGTCGAATTACTTCACTCAGCAACAGATCTCGTACATCATCGAATTTTAACTTCGAATTATTCGCCGAATTGCTGACTGCTGTAACTGTAGTGTTCCAGCTGTCTGGTAGAGATGACAAGAGAATTAAAGCACGAACTTCATCATCAAATTCAATTTCCACCGAATTTAACATGGTTGTGACTGTGTTAAGTTCATTCAGATATTGGGCCACCGATACCCCTTCCACCATCCGTAGGTTGAATAGTCGCCTCATCAGGTGAACTTTATTTGCAGCCGATGGCTTTTCATAGATATTAGCAAGAGCCGCCATTAGATCAAAACACTCCCCTCATGGAGAAAAGTTACACAATGCTTACAAAACACTCCCCTTACGCCCAATTATCCCCGAGAATTTTTAGAGAAATTCTCTTAAAGCAAAAACCCTTAATAGACGTAATCAAAAGCGTAAAAAATTACTGAACTTAATTTTTTGCTAGACCTGCTTTTGACCTTCCTCCCTACTAATTTCTTAAGCTCCCTCTTTACTTAAAACTCTCTAGTTTTTGTGATTTCACTTGATGATTTTTCCTCTTGCAACTTCTTGCATAAATAGCAGACTCATTACATTGTATCAATTGATCGAAATCAATAAGAAATTCCAGATTTTACAAACTCTGGCTGTGGCGATCTCATATACGAGAGGTCGAGAGCAACATCAATTCGCAGAAAAAAATTTTTGTTTGAGTTTTGTAGAACTCAAAAGTCAGTTCGGAATAGAATCACATTCCATAAGACTAAAACATGGAATAATTGAATATGTATTTATTGGAACACATATATATTCTTTGGGTTCAAATGATTAAAAAATAATAGCACTTATTTTTATAAATATAATAAAAAATAATTGCCATAAATTGTAAAATCTTTATTATATATGAAGGCTACTTTTTAAAATTAAAAAAAATTAAGTTAAAGAATAATTTTTGTAAAATTACTTCATTTGGGCTTACATTGAATAGAAAGAAAAATTCTCAACCTACTATGAATGTGATTCGAATTTGTGACCTTAAGATGTCATATCTTCAATCTTAACTACCAGGCCAAAACCTCAATCACTAAGTCAAAGAATAGTTATTTTTTCAGAAATTGGTATTTCTCATCTCCTAAAATAATTATTTCGTGTTATTAGTTATGTAACATTCACCTTAACGGCAGATTTGTGACACTTTTTCAAACTATTTATTTACTAAGATATGATAGTTCTCAAAATATCTTCTTTCTTACATATGGTATTTATGCATATATTATAATTTTTTTTCACCCTAAAATAGTCAAAACAAGATTATCAAAGAAGTCCAAAGATTGACAAGTCGAACTTGAACGAGCTTTTATCGAACCTAGACTAAACACATCAGTTGACTTCTTGATAACGAGATCATATAGGACTCAAATGCCCAGCTAGTTAACGTACCAAAATGGCAGTTGTCCATTATGGGACTGAGCCTGATATCGATTATTGTTGGACAGAAACCTGATTCATGTGGTTATCTCACTATCACCATTCCTATTATATATATGTCACGCAAACTGTAAAAGATAGCTGATTTTCTCAGTTTTGTTAATCATTCTTTCATCGGAATCTTACATGACTTAAACATGCGAGAAGCTACTTGAACGAGCTTTATCGAGTTAGATTTTTTTTTTTTTTAAAAAAAAAATTTACCTCATTTGGGCTTACATTATTAAATGAAAAGAAAAATCCACAACCCACCCCGGATGTGATTCGAACCTGAGACCTTTAGAGTCTACAGCTTCCGTCTTAACCACTAGGCTAACACCGCTATCACGAGTTAGTTTGATTCACATAGGGGTGTGCAAATGGTTTGGTAACCGAATTCCGAACCGAACCAAACCGAAATATTAATTTGGTTCGGTTATTTTAAAAATTCAGTTTGGTTCGGTTTGTAAAATGTTGATATTTCGATTATTCGGTTCGGTTCAGTTTTTATGTAGAAAAAATCATAATAACCGAACCGAACCGAAATATATATAAACATATAATAAAATTTTATTTTAATATCACACCTTTATTTCTCTTCTAAAAATTGCACTTTTATTCTTTTATGTGTCTCTAGTAAGTCATTTAATTCATTGTAATACTTATATTGGATGTGCACTTTGTATTTTAAGTGTTAGAATTTGAAATTTTTGTTAATTAATTTAAAATTTCGATTTAATTCGGTTTTTAACCAAATCGAATAATTTATTTCGGTTTGGTTAATTCGGTTTTGAATCTTATTTGATTTGGTTCGATTAACAATATTTTCCTTATTTGGTTTTCGGTTAATTCAGTTCGGTTAAATTCGATTTGGTTTCAACCGAATGCACACCCCTAGATTCACATAATACAACCCTAATTTAAGTCTTGTGGTTTCCTAAAAAATTAACGGAGAAAATGATTAGCAGAACAATGACTAAACTTATTATAATTGTGCTTTACAGTAGAACCTTGTTAAATTAATACTCGATAAATTAATAATCTCGCTAAAATAATAATTTTCTCCAGTCCCTAGTCGGGACCAACGTGGTAAAGTGATAATTCGCTAAATATTTAAGATAATACGAAAAAATAAATTCATATAGGTCCCATTTGACATATAAATTAATAATTCATAATTTGTAAAAATATATTTCATATAATTCATAACTAATCTAAAAAGATTTTTGAAAATATGAATATAATGTTACTTGTTTCTTTTTAAAATTAATATCCACTTGAATCTTATCTCTAATATTTCTTATAGCATTGAGAAAATCCGGTGTAGAGTTCTCATATTATAAAAAGAAGTGTAGTAAGGTAATTGCTTTTGAGTGCATGCTGGATTTTGTTATTTGTACTCATATAATTCTATACATATACTATCTGTCATGGTTGATTTTTTTATACCTTTGAGATGAGAAGCCATTTTTTTCTTTTGTTTTATAGAGTTATATGTAGTAACTCTCTTTATATATTAACTTAGTTAATATTAGTACATGTAACTATATTAATAATTGAGTGGATTTATACATTTAACTTGAGATATGTATGTAATACTAAAAGTTTATCAATGAAAATACATGAATTTAGTTAATATGAATGATTAATACTTATTAATTAAATTCATGTATTTCATACATATTCACATTGTAGAGATATAAACTACATACTCTATAAATTAATAATTATT
>CATIWQ010569157.1:0-49085 GCA_949673415.1 Euphorbia schlechtendalii | reverse complement strand
AAATAACTGCTACATATTTGATTTCATCTTATTGTCAAATAGTTGAGATTGTGCATCATATGCCAATATTGATTTGGCCCGAGTTGACTATGTAGAAGACTTTTACAAGTCCTTGCTAGTTTCATCAAGGCCTCAAGCTATCATTTTGAAAGAAAAAACTTAAAAATAATTTCTATTTATATACATTGAAATGTCGCAAATAGTTAGATTCTCAATAAAATTTATTTCTTTTACATCCAATTTTCTTTGTTGAAGTTGCTATAGTCTTCGAAATAGTTCTGCTGTGATTTTTTTTTCTTTTCAAACAAATAACTTTAGCAAAATAACTATTTATGATTTTTTAATTATGTTTAAAACTCCAAAACTAATATATGTATGTATGTATGTATGTATGTATGTGTGTGTGTTTGTGTGTGTGTTAACGTGTTAAATTAAATATTGGTTACCCTAATCTTTTTTCATCCTATTTCATTAGTAATTTTTTTCTATGTTATTCTAAATTATTTGGTGCTGCTAAAGTATATGTTAATTTTTTTACAAAAAAATTGTCTGTGTTTGGAATATTTTGTAAAACTAGTTACATAATTGTTTTGTTTACACAAAATATTTACAAAAAACCAACAACTTCACAAAATTACAAATTTCGAAACTTATTTACAGAATCGTTTTTTATATTAGAAATCTATTAGAAATATGTTAGAATCTATTTAAAAATATGTTAGAAATCTATTAGATATATGTTAGAAATTATTGAAAACCTATTTATGTCTTATACATTATTTCTAATTGGATTTGGTAGATTTTTTTTTTTCCAAATGTTATGCATTTCGACTCAAAATCTGTTAAAAAGTTTATTAGAAACCTAAGCGTGCGATCTCGAGTGGTTCCCCCAGCAAAGTTAAACTTTAAAATCAAAGTTATTAATCCCAAAGGTGCGAAATCTTAAGTGGTCGCCCCGTTAATGTTAAACTTTAAAATCAAAGTTATTAAGATTGAAGGTACGCAATCCTAAGTGGTCCTCTAATAACGTTTAATTTCAAAATCAAAGTTATTAAGATCATAAACGCCCGATCCTAAGTGGTCCCCCCGACAACGTTGAACTTTAAAATCAAAATTTTTAAACCCAAAAGCACGTGATTCTAAGTGATCTCTCCCCGGAAATGTTAAAGCTTCGTAACCAAAGTCATTTAGCCCGAATTGACATGTCAAACATTCCATAGCTATCTAAAATAAAATTGTGCAAAATATTGAAGGCTCGCAAGCGGAGTCTCATAACTATTTAAATCATTAATGTCTTAAAGGTTCACAGAAAATTAATTATTATTTTAAGTATTTACTATTAATTTATGTTTAAGTAAGTTTTGTTTCAAAAATTAGTTTAAGCAAAGAAAATGCTTGATTGATTTGCTATGGACAATTTTTTTTATTAAAAAAATCTGGTATTCAATTTATGTTTCACCTTTTTGACAAAAGTTTCTAATATCACATATTTGATCATATTTTGTATTTCAAAAAATAAATATATTTTTGAATATTTCAATATGTATCTTGGAGATTTTAATATTGTATTGTAAATAAAGTCATTTTAATAAACATTTATTAAATCCACTGTATTCTTATATCATTAAAAAAATATTCATAATAATATATTATATGTAAATGTGATTGTAATTTCTTAAAAAAAAATGCTCAAAAACTATAGTTTTCAAATAATATATAGTGAGCCTAAAAGATTTTATATATCAAGTGTAACAAAAAAGATTTTGTTGTTTATTATCGAAAAATATCGATTTTGGTGTTGATAATTTTTTAATATACTTTCATTCTATAAAGGTCCATAAATCATCTCTCGTTCCCTTGCAGGCCAATTATTTACTACATAATTTTCTCTCATCATTAAAATTTTATATAATTATTAAGAGATATTTAGCATTGTATGTATCAGAAAATGTATGAACAATAATGAGGCCATAGTATCCCTAGTTCAAACTATAAATTTGAACTTATTGATCACTTTTTGTGGACTGAAAATAGTTGCTTTAATATCGATATGGTTCTATGCTAATCTGTCTTTTTTTGCCTTCTGGTTGATGAAGAAGTAGCCATCTTTGTAAATAGAATGAAATTTTTGAAATTAAAATTAAAGTTATCCACATTGTATAAATCAATTATTAGCCTGCTCAGTCTCTGCTGTAGTCTAAAACTCAAAACAGGGTGAAGAAAATGCTTAATTTTTCTTTGTAGATGCTATAAACTAATTGTTGTGGGCATCAGAATGCCTATACTGTTAGCTAATGCTAGCAAAATTGATTGTTTCTTTTCCTGCAGACTAATCCTTTTTTATCTATTTGAGACATTTTTTAGGGCCAAGCATGAGCGACTTTACTGGGTTTTGGACTCGCCGTCGCAGAATTTAGTGTTGATTTTGTTCCCAATATTGTGCAACATGTGCTATAGAATTGTATGAATTGATCTCCGTGTCTTAGTGTTCTGTATTAATCTCTGCTAATGTAGCATGGAAACGGAAACGGAAACGGGGAAACGCCATTTCAAAAAAATATAGGTTTGGAAACAGTGGGGAAACGCATAAATAATAAAAATGTAGGGGTATATTTATAAATATAAAAACTATAAAATTTCATATATATTATTTTATTCTTATATAAAATACTAAAAAAACAAATATTTTTAAAATAAATTTGCTGATTATGAAGCAAATCTACTATGAATAATAACTATTTCAAAACATTAAACAATTGTAAACATGGTTATCGAAAAAAATAAGATTTCATGAAATCTGAATATTATGTTATTTGTGATAAATCATAATAATATAAATATATAAAATGGAATAAAACAAGTTTTTTCTATAATATATGAATATTATTATTATTATTATTATTTAATAATGAATCGGGGTTTTAAAGTCTTAATAGTTTGAATAGATTAGAATGTTTAGTTTTAGAAATGAATCAAATTTGGGTGTTTCGATATGAGGAATTGCTAGGAAACGGTTTCCAGAATTTAAAGAAACGAGTTTCCGACTTTCTTTAATTGCAGAAACGGCCCCGAAACGTTTCCTAGGGTTTCCTAAGGTTTCTGTTTCCAAAAAGAATGGGAAACGCGGAAACGGCACGTCATTGAAGTTTCCGTGCTTCCTAGATCTCTGCTATTCTATCTTTCTCAAATTCTGTGTTGTAATTATTTCTTGGATATGCACAGATAGTTCCAGTATGATTATACAATTAGATGCATTTACTGGGAGCGTTGTTAAATTGACAGGTCTGTCGCAGAATGGCAATCTCTAGGGCACAACACTCTCTTCACCCAAGTCTGCTGTGGAATTCACCATTAGAAATCGTTTGTATATGCTGCTGCATTTGGTCTGTTCTCACTGAGCATGTTGCTGAAATAACTCCTATGGGCTATGGCAACTAAGTGGCATTCTTTCATTATTTTTCTGATATTGCAATGGCCAGGCATTTTAGGTTGATCTGCTGCAGTCTATATCTTGTATGTGAGCATGAGAAAGCATTAACAGCGAAAAAGTTGAAATAATTTATATTTGACCAAATAAAATCCTCTTTAATTTGGATTTTCCAAACCATGACAATCCTGTCCAAGTAATAGCACTATTGAGAGCTATTCCTAATAAAGCTCTGAAAAAATTGCAACTCTAGCTGTTAAAACAAGCAACTCATAACACGCAGGCTACAATATATTTGGTTTAAAAATTCGCGTAGCAAGTATAATCTTTCTGTACCAAATGAATTCAAAATATTGGTTCCAAACAAGGATTACACATTTCAAGCATGCTCAATCGGGATGCCAGAAAATCGTACAATGAATCTGTAATATAGTACAGATTTAGGGCTTAATTGGAACGAGTTTTCTTGAGCAAGATGAAAACAGAAACAAGTAGAGGAGTTGATATGATAAGAAGAGCAATCAAGAGATTAGGGGTAGTTATCTGAGGAAAAAGGACGCTTCCGTACTTAATTAAAGCAGCAGCAGCAACAGAACCAGCTCCTAGCTTCCACAGATAATTCAAATCCTCCTGTTTCGTTTTTTACCCCTCTTTTCTCAGTTTTCGGTTGAATTTATTCAGAAACTGAAACAGAGAGAAAGAGAAATGAGTACCTGAGGGATGATGCCATCTGTGGAAGAAGTTTCATCTTCTGTTGGTGAATTGCTGGCCTGAATAGGAGACGGAGGAGAAGAAGATGGGAACCTTAAGGTTGAATTGGAGGAGGAAGAGGAGAGGATGAATTTAGGGGAATTGAACAGCTTCCTTTGAGCAGGTTTCGAGAGGAGGTGAGAGGAGTATGAGTTGCAGAGCTTAGCCATGGCTGTTCCTGCTCTTGCCGCCGCCATTATCTTCACTTCTTCTCTTCCCTGCACATTCATTTCACAGGATATTTCATTTAATTCTAAATTTATGTGTGATGGTAATTATAATTTGATATAAAATTGTTAACAAATTTTTATCCTCGTTATCACCAATTCCTTAGACAACTTCAAAGCTTCCAGGACAATCCAATCATTCCTCAACCAAGAATGAAAATAAAAAGTACCCCAACTCAATCATTTCTCATATAATATCTTCTAAAATGAAATTTCTTATATATATGTTTCATATTTTACGAATCAATATAATATTACTATTTTCTGTATTATTTATTATTTATTTATTTTTTATTAATATTTATGTATAGATTTTAATACGATGATAATGAAGTAATATTATTTTAAAAAAATCTTAATTGAAGAACTGAAATATATAAAGAATATGAATATAAAATATATCTTGAAAAATGGAATTTAGAAAATGAAAGGGGAAATAGTGTTAGACATGCTCTTATCCCAAGATTTAGTTAATGTGGGGTATTTTACTCTTTAAACATTACTACAAAGTTATTATTTGAAAAAGAAAAATTAAAATGGATATTCTAAGCATTTTTACCAACAAAGTAAAAGTAGAACTTTCAAGTGTTAATTGGCTGTTTCGACCAAATTAAGGTGGATGAGCATGGATTTGCTTGAAAGAAGATAAATATATTTTGTTTTGTCTTAAATAAATATCTTTTGTCTTTCGAGTCAATCCGATCAATACGTATATAATTTCATTTTACAAGTTATATATGTTTTGTATATTTATGCAACCTCAGAGAAAATCAGGAGTAAAAATATTTAATATTTCAAATGTATTTAATTTTAGATATTATGTTTTTTGTAAGAAATTCATATGAATATCATTTTACAAGTCTGCCCCTGATCTCGTCTTTTTTCTTTCTCTATTGCTCCGGCGGCGTCTCAACTTCATACAATCCCTAAACGCCCAATTTTTCTCTTTTCCCTCTAAAAACCCCGAATTCTCCGAAACCCAAGGGCGTGAGATTTTTCAGAAGAATCCAAAATGGTGTTAGCACAGTTAGGCGGGAGCATATCCCGAGCTATACAGCAGATGAGCAATGCCACAATTATCGACGAGAAGGTCCTTAACGAGTGTCTCAACGAGATCACCCGTGCCCTCCTCCAATCGGATGTCCAATTTGCTCTTGTTCGCACTATGCAAACTAATATTAAGAAGATCGTCAATCTCGACGACCTTGCTGCTGGTCACAACAAGCGCAAGATCATCCAGCAGGTTATTACAATTTCGTATTGTGCCCAATTATTGAATTTCGTTACTTAATTATGATTAGGTTGGATCACTTTGCAATTAAAATGCTGATAGAGGAGTTTGTGTTTAGGCGATTTTTAATGAACTCTGCAAAATGTTGGATCCGGGAAAGCCAGCTTTCACCCCAAAAAAAGGGAAAGCTAGTGTGGTTATGTTTGTTGGATTACAAGGTATGTGGTGTGTAGTGTATATTGATTGTTTTCTGTTTTAATATTTAGCTCTAGCAGACTTGGTATTGATCATGGTTGGATGACATAAAAATGGCCTCATGAAATGGTAATTTATGAATATTTTCAGGGTCTGGTAAAACCACAACGTGTACCAAATATGCATATTATCATCAGAAAAAAGGTTGGAAGCCTGCTCTGGTCTGTGCTGATACATTCAGAGCAGGTGCTTTTGATCAGTTGAAGCAGAATGCTACAAAAGCTAAGATTCCATTTTTTGGAAGGTGCCTATTTCGATCTTTTCTTTTGTCGTAGTCAGAGATAAGATACTTTTTTATTATATGGTTTGCTATAGTGGAAGATAAGATGATTGTTGATGCTGTAAGAAGCTATATTTGCAATTTGTTATTTTGATTATCTTTCACCTTTTTGTTTAAAGTTATATGGAATCGGATCCTGTGAAGATTGCTGTTGAAGGAGTGGAAAGATTCAAAAAAGAAAGTTGTGATCTTATTATTGTTGATACTAGTGGCCGACATAAACAGGAAGCTGCTCTCTTTGAAGAAATGCGTCAAGTTGCTGAAGCAACGGTATTTCCTGTGTTTAAAATCCTGATATTGTGCATCAATGGTTTAAGGTCAAGTGTGCTAATACTTTCTTTTTCCATTTTCCAGAAACCAGATCTTGTCATCTTTGTTATGGACAGCAGCATTGGTCAAGCTGCATTTGATCAAGCTCAAGCATTCAGGCAGAGTGTTGCAGTTGGAGCTGTGATTGTTACCAAGATGGATGGTCATGCAAAGGGTGGTGGTGCTCTTAGTGCGTAAGTGTTCTTGCAATTGTTTTTTTCACATGCATTTCTCATTGGATTGAATCTAATATGAATTGCAATTGCCTTTATTTTCACATGCAAGCTAATATGAAAGAATTTACATTGAAAAGATTGGCTATAAACTGAAAAGAGAAAGGAACATTGAAAAACAAATTCAAGGAATATTAGTTTCTGTTTATAATCTGACACAGGCAGTCCTTCCTCTGTTTTCCATTTGGGCTTATTTCTCCCACATTCAATGAAAGGCATTTGCTTTCAATTAAACTATTTACTGAAATATAAGGATGCTTTTAAGAATACGGCGACATTTTATGGCATGTTATCATGTTTATTTCCTGTTTAACAATCTTATAGTATCTGACTCTATTGTATGTACCAATACCATGCAGTGTTGCAGCTACAAAGAGTCCTGTTATATTTATCGGAACTGGAGAACATATGGACGAGTTCGAAGTTTTTGATGTTAAACCTTTTGTTAGTCGCCTACTAGGTATTAGCTTGTTCCCCCTTCTTCGACTCTTTCTTTGTATGGCGTGGTTTAATCCTCCTAGACCATTTACTCGAAAATGTTAATATTTCTGTATCTAAATACATTGCAATATGTTCTCTTGTAGGCATGGGTGACTGGACTGGTTTTATGGACAAAATTCATGAGGTTGTACCTACGGACCAGCAGCCTGAGTTGTTGCAGAAACTGTCTGAAGGAAACTTTTCATTGAGGATTATGTATGAGCAATTTCAGAACATTCTCAAAATGGGTCCCATTGGCCAGGTTTTTGTCTTGCTTTTGTATAATGAACCTAAAATGTGTGTTTTCTGATGACATTTCTGCTATAATTTGTTTCAATAGTAAATGATACGTTCATAGTGGTTCCTGCTCCTGGTTGTAAATATTCAAATTGCAAAAGATTTTGCTACTTGTATATTCAAAAGAAAGAAACCATTGTGGGTGTGTGTGTAAGTCACACAACCATGTGTGATGATTGGTGAGTAAACAAGAGCAGAAAGAGAGTCCAAAATTTTGCATGTTGTTGTCTCCTTTTCCAAAACATTGCATTTGCTGAAATTCAGTTTGCTATTTTCAAGAATTGGATTGTATTCCTGGAGACATTTAGGCCTCCAAACTCTTGGATCAGTTCTCTACGTGTGCTTAAGATTTGAGGCTATAGTTGTTGTCTGCTCATTAAAATATTCAATGAGTACTTCCTATTAGTCTCTACTCTTTTAATATTTGAAATGGGATTGTGATCTATAGCTTTAATTTTGAAGCTGCTAGTTGACTTGGTAATTTTGGCAGGATTAGGGTAAGAGTGTTATGTAATTTTTAAATGGATTTGTTTTTTTGAAAAATGAGATGTTTGACAGACTCTCAATTGATATTTTATGTAGTGAACTGGTTGTGTACTCAACAATGACAGCTGAGATCAATAATTTCTTTTTCTTGAAATTTTTATGAATTATATGCCTTGATTTCTTTTTTATTCTATTGGAATTTCAGCCTGAGTTTCGCATTTGTTATTTCTCCATTACTTATTTGTCAGTTCCATGATGATGTTTTGGATATTTCTTTTAGGTATTTTCAATGCTTCCTGGATTTAGTGCTGAATTGATGCCAAAAGGTCGTGAAAAGGAAAGCCAGGCAAAGATAAAGCGGTACATGACCATGATGGATTCAATGACAAACGAAGGTAAATGAATGCTTTCTCATGTTTATATGATTAGTATGTGTCATATTATCGAGATGGAGGGTAAATAGCTAAATATATTCATCTTCAGAATTGCAAGTTCATAACTTGTAGCTGCTTATGCGTTGCAGAGTTGGATAGTTCTAATCCAAAACTTATCAATGACTCTCGAATAATGAGAATAGCACGGGGTTCTGGGCACCAGGTGAGAGAAGTAATGGAAATGTTTGAAGAGTATAAGCGGCTGGCTAAGATCTGGAGTAAAATGAAGGGACTAAAGATCCCAAAGAAGGGTGAAATGAGTGCTCTCTCGAGAAACATGAATGCACAGCACATGAGCAAAGTCCTGCCGCCACAGATGCTAAAGCAGATAGGTGGCATGGGTGGCTTGCAAAATTTGATGAAGCAAATGGGCTCTGCCAAGGACATGATGGGAATGTTTGGAGGCGGTGGCGACACGTAAAATATGGGATCATAACTCATCGACTCGGCTGAATCTGATATCAATTGTGAAGGATAGATTGTCAGGACAAAGTAGCAAGAGAAGCTGCAGGCAAGTCAATGCTACTGACTGCTCATCAATTTCTCAGGCGATGTTAACATTATAACGTTAATGTTGGCAATCAAGTACTGTACTCGAGTTTTTTTAATTTTTTTTATGTAATGTAGGTATTTTATTGGAAAACGATACCCGGTATAAACGTAAAAAAGATGATAAATATTTGATTTGCATCCCTTCCCACGAAGGGACGTGATTGAAAATTTTTATTACTAGGACATTGTGAATTAGGCATTGATGACTGCATCTTCGGTTGTGTACAAATTACATGCTGATAAATGCAGTGGGGGTTCTAACTCTTAAGCTAGTACATTGGGAGATATTTTTAAAAAGCAGCACTTTAGAGTCTTTTGGAGTTGACTTCTGATTGAGCTATTGCCAGTTGAGGACTGATACGTAAACAAGTTCACCTTTTGGGAAATTTCCCTTGTTTTGAAGACTAATTATGTTTTAAATGTAATGTTTCGACAATGGATAGAAGCAGGAGAGATTTTAAAACAGCTGCAAGCTCGTCTTTGTACTTTGCTCCTAGTCCCTGGCTCAGTGTTCTCTTTATGATGTTGAAAATTGAAAAATATTAAAATCAAAAGGAACAAATCTGCCCCAAATGCTAATTAATGGGTAGATCGGCACAAATTTAGTTTGATTTGAGTCGTTTAATAGACTCCATGAATGGAAAATCTTGATGAATTTTGAACTGACTAATCAGGTTCACCCTTGCAGCTATAATCATGAATTCTCTCTGTAGAATGAGTCGCAAGTCATAATTTGTTGGTAAAAATATAGAGACTAACTTGTGATTATAAATATATTAGAGACCATTATTATTTTACAAAAAATAGTGTTTGAAGTCTCACACAGGACTTCAAGATTGTTTTAGAAGTTTCATTCCAATTTTTTGAACATATTTTTATACATTTTGATTCATTGCATCTTGCGAAAGGAGCTGCGCCTGTTAAAGTTCAGGGAATATGTCTTAAGTTAAGGTAATATGAACTAGGCTAGTGAATAATTTAAGGATGTTATAAAACAAAATTTAAGTTGCAGCTTCAGCAAAGTATTCAACCTTATATAAGTACAACCACATATCAGCGGGTGAAATACAATGATTGTCACTTAAATTTTGCCAATTATTTTACCAAGGTCTAAGGTTCACTTGACATCAATTTTATGCTATGAATTTTTTGTCCACAAAGGTCACAATTATGAATTTCGGACCAAGTTTAACCTAGAAAACAAGCCTATTCCAAACAAGGTTTCAGGCACCATAAAATTCCATCACTGTCATGAGCTGATAAATCAAAGGACTCGTACACAAGTCATCAAATGCCAAAAAAGTTTATGGACCAGTAAAGTAAAATTAAAACATACGAAAAAGCTGGCAATAAATGCCATTCTGAACAAGACTACAGTTGCTCCGAGCCCAATTTAATACCATAAAGCACTATACAAAAGAAGATTGGAATTGTACATGAGCAATTCATTGATTTAAAAATAATATTGAAGAGATTATTCTGGACTAAGACAAACAGAGACCAATGTTGTAAATGCGATTTGATATTTCACTCAATTCTAGAGTTAGAAACAATTAAGTGATCATAACGTCAGATAAATAGTGGACTATCTTATACCGCAAGGAAACTAGAAAATGAGGGAAAGCTACCCTACGACTCTACCACTTTCGATGGCATCCCATTCTTCCTAATAAAAATCCTCTTTGCAGGAGTTTTATAGGGAAATGCCTTTTTAAGCTGCAAGCATGGTAAAAGTGAGAATTTCTTGAAACCAATGTATTCAAAATCACCCATAGCATCATCCCAAAAGCCACTTATCAGAACCAAAGCATTCCTCACATCTTAGTGTCTTACTCGCTTCGGAATGTAACTTCAAAAGTTCATTATATCTTCACAAAATCCCTCGAGTTGCGGTGATTGTATACCAACTTGGATTCTGTAAAACTGTAGCATCCTTAGTGAATGTTGAGCAAAACTAATTCCTGAGTCAGACATGCATTCGATCATATGCCCAGCATCATGATTACTTCAATTCATCAACCAAAAAACAATACCTTCTCTGCTACTGCATTTATATACAAATGTATAACTTTTGCAGTTTCTGTGGAGGATTATGTGTTTCATTAGCAAACAATAACTAATGCTGAGAGAGAAAAATAGCATCACAGGAACTGAACCTCCTGCTGTTAATAAACGAGTCCAAGAAGGAACTTGACACAGTAACTCCATCATCATGAGTGAGGGTCATGAGGCCATACAGTGTCTCGTCAATCCTACATTTCATTTAGGACACATATCATACACGAAAAAATGACCCAAGTCTCCAAAGTGCATAGATGTCCACTATAAATGAACATATGTAATTATATTATACACCATTATGCAGCTAAAACTGTATTTGAAGGATATCCTTAGCCTATAACTGCATGTGTTTATAACTTTCGGCTATCCTAAGCCGTTCTGTTACGTAGAAGCTCGAGGATAATGGATAAAACTGGGGCGTTGGTAGAATACTAGCATTTTAAGTTCCAAACAAGCAACCACATCAAAATAGTCTTTTTCATGTTATCTATCACCTATTGTTTTCTTCTATCTGCACTATTCTATTACATTACTCGCTCCGACTGCTTTGCTCTTCAAGAAAATCCAGGTATCATCTTCTATTTTATCAGTAATACAAGAACATTTTTTACAACAGATTTCCATTCCACAGTGCATAAATTCTGTGCTCTACTAATTTATTGTCGTCTTGACTCTCCGCTTGAGCTCAAAGATTAAACATTAATCACGGTTACTCACTTCAGTAGTTGTGTTCTAACAGTTAAATTTACAGCTCAGATTTGCAAATTGCAACAATCAATTAACAAACTCACCATCCAAAAAATAAGAATAATCAATTGAAGGTCAAAAATTGAAACGTACCCATTTCCGGGGAGGGGGACTCCAATACATCCCCAAAGGCAGCGGAGACATGCCATCATGGCGGTGCCTAGGTGGGCTTTTGGGCTTGGGCATCACAGATTTACCATTGTTTATATTCCTAACAAAGCTGGCGTCGTCTTCAGTTTTATCACTGTTGCTAGAAAATGAAGATTCCGATAATGAAAAGGAAAGGCGAGGATGATGGTGACGGAATAAGGAGATGGGGTCAATGATTGGATCCGATATATTGGCGAAATCGCAAAGAGTAAGCGTACATATTCATCTCTGCTCTTTCCATTGATTCTCCAAAGCTTTTCTATTCTATTAACTTTTAACTTCTAACTTTTTCTTCTTACATGTACTTTTTTTTCTTATATCTTATTTATAAATTGTTTTTTAAGTTAAAAAAAAATAAAATTCAATTCATTATTATATTTGTAAATTAAAATTCACTTCAAAATATCCTATAAGATTTAAATTAAAAGTTAGAAGGGATGAGAAATGCCACTTAACTCGTTAACAGAAATTCCCCATCATTGGTAGTTGGTGTTCGTTTGAAGCCATCTTTAGCTAATTCTCTTTAGCTGATTCTCTTACTTGCTCTAAAGTTTGAATATTTGTCACACGTTTCTTTCCTCAACTATTTAAAAATACACCCTAGATTTACATATTCACCAAATATTTATTAATATTTACGAATTTGGCACGGATGTTGTGCAAGCTGAAATATGATTTTTTTTTTTAATTTTTTTGTTTTATTTTACATTTATTTTTCAGTCTATTCATTTTTTACGTGTCATTCTAGAGTTTTTTGTTAGTCTCATTTTTTATCTTTGAAATGTCATGCATTGTGGTATATTTTTTTCAAAAATTTTTTACAACTTTTCGAAATCTGCTACCAATTTGTTAGACACATAATAGAAAGTTGTTAGAAATCTATTTTGATTGACATTTATGAAATCGAACAAATTTGATAGAATTTAGTTAGAATTGTGTTACATTCTTTATAATTTTATGAGAAATCTATTTTCGTGCATTTTTATTGATATTTAGAACTCATTCGAACCACTTAATAAGCTTTTTTCTAGGTTTCTAATAGTTTTATAACACATTGTGTTTTTAGATAAAATTTGTGCATTACCTTACATGTACTAGAATCGGGTTAGAATTCTGTTATATTATTATAATGCTGTAAGAAATCATTTTTGTGTGTTTTTAGATATTTATAACTTATTTGAGCTACTTACTAACTTTTTTTTATGTTTCTAATCGATATCTAACGCATTTATGTTTTAGGGATGCTTTTACAATTACCTTATATATATTGGAAACATGGTGAAACTTAAAAACATATTAAAAACCTCTTCGAAACATTATAAGGCTTAAATACTAGGTCTCTACTAAACTTCTAACAGATTGAACAAATTTACAATGAAATATAAGATTTTTAACAATTTTCTATTATGTTTTTAGCAGATCGATTGAAAAAATATTTGAAAAAAATTCATCGCTATAAATGACGTTTCAAAGATAAAAAAAGAGAGGGTCAAAAAATTTTAAAGTGACTTGTAAAAAAAAATGAACGATTTTGAAAGATAAATGCAAAACAAAATAAAAGAAAGAAAAACATGTCTATCATGGGCACAATGCACATGATGGTGAATACGGGGTTTGTTAAAAATGAAATAATTGAGTAAATTTTGACGTCCAAGTTATTTTGAGAAAACATGACATTTGTTGCATAGCAAGCTGGCCCTTAAAATTAATTTAGGGAAGTAAAAGGCTGAAATTGCAAGGTAGCCCAGTTCATATTCACGAAATTACCATTTACTGCATGCCCTCTTTAGTGTGAGCCTTGACAACTTTGAACATGAATCACATTGAACTAATATTTTTATGCATAAATTTCTTAAACTCAATTCGGTTATACTCATTTTATTTTCAATTTTGAACAAGTTTGAATCGGAGCAAGGCATATAAATTTGAAAAGAAGGGGCAGGAGGCCATGCAAAGGGCATGCACATTTATGAAAAAAGAATGAAAAACAGGTAAGAGATGATGGAGAAGAATAGTGGTCACATGGTAACATGTGAGGGAATGGGTTATTTTTAAACTCATTCCATCCCAAATTTATTATATATGTTGAGACATATGAAAAGAAAAGGAAATAACAGGGAGGCAGCAGGCATGCTTTGTTTCACAGCTACCTAACCGAACCAACTGGCAAAGTCACAAGCAAATCGTTAAATTTTGGATCAATATTGTCCACGTAAATTTGAATCCCTACATCCCACCCTCTTATCATTACTGTAATCACTATATATACACTCTGCTACATCTACTCCTCCTCTCTATAGCTACAGTTCTCCTTCTTCAATTCTTAATTTCCCATCCTCTTCGTTTTCTCTTCTTTTTTTCTCCCTTGAAATCTCCAATTTTCAAGCTTTGATTTCTTTACTTATGTGGATGGTGATGCAATGAAGTCCTGTCATGCTTTTCCACAGCTTTCTTGAACTTCTTCCTCTTCGATTTTGAATATGGAGCCATTCGTAGAAGTTCAAGATTGCTGTGGGAGAACATGCCAATCTGGACTTCTTTTTTTATGTCTTTTATGTTTCGTACCCAAATTTATTTATTTTAACTTTATAATTCTATATATATAAAATATGAATACACTTACAATTTTCTTTGTAGTGCTGTGTAAGTTTCTCACTCAAATAATCACTAATTTCAGTGCCCCATACTAGTGATACCTCATATTTGTTAGTCTTAATCTTATACGTGCTCATACATTTATGTTCAAAACATAGATATATTTCACGAAATTATATATTATTCCTCAAATTATAGTAATATGTAAAATAAAATAAGCATTTTGAACTGAAATTCTTTGTTTCCCCAGATGTAAACAATATTGCTTGCATATGAAACTTCTAGTTGATGTACTTATTGAGGAGATATTATTCTGCAGATCATCTGACCTGATATTATAAACAGATTGTTGTATTGCATGTGTTGCAAACAAGATTCCCTTCCTTTTTTTTTTCATTTCCCATCTGTATGTCATTTAATTTTCTTTTATAGTTTTCAGTTTCCTTCTTTCACTTTTATATTCACCTCAGACACTTATATATTAAATTTCTTTATGAATATACATATGATCAAATCACATGATTGTTTTGGAATTTGAGATTTTCTATTATGAATCTTTAAGACTGTTACTATCCTTCTGTGATCCCATATCGGTTGGTCTGAAAAGCAGCTTTCAATCCTTTTTCTTTGTTTCCGACAACTATATATATTTATATATAAAAGGATTTTCATTTTTACTACCTGATAATAACATTAACAATAACCATAATTGTAAATATTTTACTGCAAGTTCTGATTATATCTCAAAAAAAATGCAAAATCAAGTTGTTCTTTTATGCAAATTAATATATACATGTGGTGATTCTGAATTATTAGGAATATCGTTTTCCACCTTCATTAACATTAAATATCGAAATTTCATTGTATTAGAATTAGCACGAAGTAAAAATAAAAACGCCCACCACCCGTGGGGCTCGAACCCACGACCACAAGGTTAAGAGCCTTGCGCTCTACCAACTGAGCTAGATGGGCAATTGATGATTAATTTTATTTTATATTTATACATACTAATGTATTGTTCTACTAAAATGAAAGCAAAACATTTTGGGCAATAATACCAGATAGTGATATGATGATCAAATAACTATTCTATTCTATTGCGTAAGTTGTTAAGGTTGACATATATGAGCTATTTACTTTTTTATCTTTTAACTTCTATGAATTAAGATAAACTAAATTATATATATTTCAATGTACATTAATAACTACGAAGAGTTTAGTTAAATTTAAAATATTTTATGATTAATTCCGAGGAAATAATCAAGGCATGTGTCTTCATACGATTATAAATTTTGTCTAGAGGTTTAATTGCCAATTTATTAAGTACAACTTTTCAAGTATACCCTCGTATAATTGTTAAATATATACTAAACTAGGACGTTCAATTTAATTTGCATTGAATTTGTAACATATTTGCAATTTACCATAATATCAAAGTATTTTTTAGTTACCAAGAATACTTAAAAAGAACGTATAAAAAAATAATGAACAATTAATTAACTTTTTAAAAATGTAAAATTCAATGAAGTTATGTTTAAGTAGGTTTTATGATAAAAGAAATTTGACCATACCTTTGTTAAATTGAGAGATTACATATTTTTATCATATCATATTGACCTATGTTCTTTTTTACAAAACGAGTAAATGCATAATTATATCCCTACTTTTTTTTAAGTTGAAAACGGTTGTTTCAATAACATCTCAAAATTTTCCTCCCATGATAAGGATTGGCTTTTCATCCTACAAAATCGCTTATTGGAATTTGAGGAAGGTGAGGTGTTATTTTGAAAATGAAATACATATGTTCTAGTTCAGCAAGTATTTAAAGGAAAAAGATAAAATCAACGGCAGGGGTGGAGTGGCTTGTTAGGCGGGCTCTCTTCACGACCATTAGGCACACACATTTAACAATGATGGACCTCAAGTCCACAACCAAATCTAGCTTTTTTGTGGACTTTTTTGCCCTTCCATCCTTTATATTTATAACAAACGCATCTGCTCTCTCATCCCAAATAAGGCCTTTATTAAATCTCATTTAGCCCTTGCTTTTAGGTCCAGTTAGGGTTCCCAATTATCAAGCTCAAACTTTCCTACTACTGCAGCTCCAAACCTTGAAGCTCAAGCCCATTAGCTTCGTCTTCCACCTCCAGTTTTGTTGCAGAAATTCGATTTCTCTTTTGGAGGGAAATTTTCCGATTTTTCGGTCGGAAATCCTAATTTGTTTGGTGTGGACAGTTCTCGGTCGTTGTTTCGATTTTTTTCATTGCAGATCCATTAATCGTGGTATTTTCTCGTTACTTTCGAATTCTAGAATTTTTTTTGTTGGTTTGAAACTATTTTCTTTGTTTTTTTCGGTTGCTTGGCACGTTGCATGTTTTTCTGATTCGTGATCACTCGTTTATAATTATATTGTTTTTTTATTCGCTATTGATTCTTGTGTTTTTTGGTCTATATTAGTTTTGGTTGTTGTAGTCACTATTTTGTTTGCAGCTGACTGGTTATAGTTATTTTCTAGAACTACTAGTTGCATCCTCTATTCCTCAGAGGGTCTAGAAGGCGTAGTTGCAGGCTCACAGTTAACATACTCTGAAGTTATTTACTGAAGTTGATTGTTGCTCCAATTGAAGCATATGAGAGGTCATGTTTTGTGGTATTGAGATGTAATCTTTTGACCGTACATGGCATTTAGTATGTAATATATGATTTTGGGCTTAGCTTTAGTGGCCTAGGTATACTTACTCCTTAATTTAGCTGGAAGGTTTCCAACTTCGGATGCTTACAGCTGAAAGGTCCTGTGACATCGATTTATATGATAGATTGTCAGTATGAGACTTTTTGAGCAACGGTAACCACATGTTGACTTAATTATAAGAGTAATCATATGTTTAACGCCAGTCCTTCTATCAGAATTGCATTGTAATTGTTTGAAGGAATTTGTAATTAATCATTTTCTTAATATTTTCCATCTATTAGCCTAATTTGCAGGATATTATGCCCATTAATACTTTTTTTTATCTTGCTATATGTAGATAAATAGATTACAGAAAGCCAATAAAAGATTTAGTTACGTGCCATCCTAAGTTGTTAGTTTATTTTCCATTCCAACAAAACTCATGGATGTGCATATTGATTTTTTTATTATCTATCTTAAATGTTTTTGGAATGGTGGTGATATTTTTAGTTAACATGTGTTCATGTTTAATGTAGATTTTTCGTCCTCCAGCTCTATCCAGCTGCTTCACAGCTAGAGAAGCAGATAACCAGAACACTAGTTAGTATAAGACCCTTGTTATGTGAACATTGTGAGGACTGGAGAGTATAAACTATTATTGTTATCTTCTAAATTCTTAAGCAACCGAGAAGTACTTCATGCCGGCAAGCATACTCCTCTATGTGTGCAGTGTGACTGTGTCATGAAAGAAAGGACGAGCTCCTGCGTGACCGTACAAAATCTGGTTCCAGTCGTGGTTAGAGTATGAAACTTTGTTATTGATGCAAGTAAACTGTCAGGTTGTCCTCTTATCTTAGTTTACCAAAAAACAATGCATATATGTCGTATACGTAAAACCAGGACCTTTGCATAATAATTTCATTTTAGCGTAACTCTTTATGCATTTTCACACTTTCTTTTATTTGGATTCTGGAGTGCGGCGTGATTCTTTCTTTGTGGCTGAAACTTGTTGTGGCATGTTTCTATTGGTAAATGGAATAAAAGTTCTTAAGTTTCATCTTTATGGTGATGTGCCTGTGCCTGATTTGTGAAATAATTCTACTATGTTTTTGAATCCCAGTATCATTTTCTTTATCATTCTAGAAATATAATGTTTTGTCATAACATTAATAATTGATTTGTGCGTCCTCATTTTGCGTTGAGGAGCTCGTGGCTTATTTTGGGGACATGCATCTGATTCTGTTAGCTACAATAATTGATATGATTGAGAGCTTTTGATATATTTTTTTATTTCACTAATGTTCCTAAATATGTCTAATTGCAGGATTATTATGGCTTCTATGGACATAGACTCACCTGCAACACCTAGTATGGCCATTACTCCCGTGTTGGCGGAAGATAATGATGAACTTGAAACGCCCATTTCAGTTGAGGAGCCAAATAAGCGAAAGAGGAAGTCGATTGTGTGGGAACACTTCAATATCGAAACTGTTGGTGCTGGTTGTATGAGGGCATGTTGCAAGCAGTGCAACAAATCATTTGCTTACATAACTGGTTCAAAGCTGGCAGGGACAAGTCACCTAAAGCGACATATTGCCTTGGGGATCTGTCCAGCAAGCCGCCAGAACAATGAAAATGAGGCATCCCAATATGTTTCAGGTGTAAAAAGTGAACCACCACCTAAAAAGCGGTATCGAACTTCTCCTGCACGTAGCAGTGTTTCCTTTAATCAGGATCGATGCAACCAGGATGTGGCCAAGATGATTATTCAGCATGAGTACCCACTGCACATAGTGGAACATCCTGCTTTCATCGATTTTGTTCGGACCCTTCAGCCCCAGTATAATATGGTGAGTTTAAACACTATTCAAGGGGAGATTGTGGCATTGTACCTGAGGGAAAAGCAGGGACTTTTAAGTCTTATCAGTGGACTGCCTGGACGAGTCAGTATTTCGTTGGATTTGAGGCTTTCGAACCTTAATGTTGGCTATGCTTTTCTCACTGGGCATTTCATTGATAATGATTGGAAGTTACATCATCCTATCCTTAATGTTGTCATGTTACCTTTTCCTGAGTCGGAGTATGCTTTCAATCAAGCTGTTGTATCTTGCATTTCTGATTGGCATTTGGAGAGCAGGCTTTTTACCCTCACTCTCGATCAATCTGTCTCAAATGATAACATCTTAGGAAATCTCAGAGGCCTTCTGTCTGTGAAGAACCAGCTCATGTTAAATGGTCAATTAGTGAAAGGAAATTGCTATGCTCGTGTTTTAAGTCGTCTTGCGCATGATGCCCTTGGAGCAACAGATGAATTTGTCAGGAGAATCCGGGAAAGTGTGAAGTATGTGAAAACTTCAGATTCACATGATGAGAAGTTTGCTGAGCTAAGGCAACGACTACAAGTTCCTAGCACAAGAGACCTAATGATTGATGACCAGACCAAGTGGGATACAACTTATCATATGCTGGTGGCTGCATGTGAATTGAAGGAAGTATTTTCTTGCTTGGACACCACTGATCCTGTTTACAAGATAAACCCATCGATGGATGATTGGAAGCAAGTAGAAATTCTCTGCACGTATTTGAAACTTTTGTATGATGCTGCAAGCATTTTAACTGGCCCAATGTATCCACCTGCTAGTGCATTTTACCATGAGGTATCCAAGATTCAGTTAGAGCTGACTCATGCTGCCACGAGTCAGGATGTGTTTGTGAGCAATCTGGCTAGACCTTTGAAAGAGAAGTTTGATCAATATTGGAGGGATTGCTTCCTTGTTTTGGCAATTGCTATTGTAATGGATCCGAGGTTTAAAATGAAGCTTGTTGAGTTCAGTTTCTCTAGGATCTTTGGCGAGTGTGCGGGCATGTGGATTAAGATAGTGGATGATGGGATTCATGAGCTCTTTTTAGACTATGCTGCTCCAAATCTTTCTGAGCCAACCACCTACATGGATGCAGGGAATACAAGCATCTCTGAGTCAGATATTTTCCCAGAAGCACACCACGAAGAAGTTGCATCCCAAGTTCAAGAACTTCAAGCGATGCACCATGAGGATGTAGCTGCTCAAGAATTGTATTTCCAGGGAGCAGCTATTCAAGAGCTACATCCAGAAGTAACTCCTGAAGTGCAACCTAAAGAAGGCTTGCTGCAAGATCACCATGAAGTAGCTCAACAAGAGAAGGCCACTGAAGAAGCACCTTTGCAAGATTCTCATGAAATTTTGCGGGAAAACAGTCAAGAAATCACTAAAGAGATGAACAGCATATCTCTTGCAGCCCAGGAGGTGAATAATCATGTGGAAGCAACGCAAGAGATGGGCAGTCAAGAAGCCGCACGAGAAAT
Organism: Euphorbia schlechtendalii; assembly: GCA_949673415.1. NCBI lineage: Eukaryota > Viridiplantae > Streptophyta > Magnoliopsida > Malpighiales > Euphorbiaceae > Euphorbia > Euphorbia schlechtendalii. The sequence continues at coordinate 28,557 of CATIWQ010569157.1, read as the reverse complement.
GATTAATCAAACAGAACCACAAGAGATGGATGGTCAAGAAGTTTCAGTAAAAGAAACGGTCAGTCAAGAAGCTATGGCACAACAGGTGGTCATTCAAGGTGTGACATTAGAAGCGATGCAGAACACTGAAGTTATTCAGGTTCAAGGAACAATTGAAGAAATGCAGGCTCATGAAAAAGAGACTCAACAAATGCAGAATCAGAATTGGGATATGAATGCTCAGGATACTCGTGTAAAACCAACTGAAGATGGGCATTCTCAAGAGCTTATTTCTGAAAATATGCGTGCTCAAGAAGTTCCAGCGACTCCTAATGGACATACTGAGGAGATGAAACCTGCAGAAGAGAATATCGAGGAGTTGAAACCTAACGAAGAGCAGACTGAGGAATTGAAACCTGTAGAAGAGAAGACTGGGGAGTTGAAACCGGTAGAAAAGCTGACCGAGGAGATGAAATCTGCAGAAGAGCAGACTAAGGAGATGCTGCAACCTGAAGAAGTGCGTTCTCCAGAAGCACAGACCCAGGGAATTCACCCTCCAGCAGAAGAGAGCCGAGAGATGCACCTTCTAGAAACACAGACTCAGGAAATGCATCATTTTCCGGAAGAGCCAGAAAAGGAGAGTGACCAGTCGCACTCTCAAGAAGCACATACAAGCGAGACGCAAGTGCAGTATCATCAGGGAATGCGCAGTCAGGAGATGCAGTCACAAGGAATGGAGTATGAAGCTCAAGATCTTTCTGTACTTTCTATCGGAGACGGGCTTGAAGACTTTGAGGTATACATCTCTGAGATTGCAAACAGCCAGCATTTGAAATCTGAGTTGGATCACTATCTGGAGGAGTCATTGCTGCCGAGGGTGCAAGATTTTGATGTGTTGGGTTGGTGGAGATTAAACAAACTCAAGTACCCAACTCTCTCCAAGATGGCAGCTGATATTTTGTCGATTCCGGTATCAACTGTTGCTCCTGATTCTGTGTTTGATATTAGAAGCAGAAAGATAGATAGCTACCGGAGTTCATTGCAGCCTGTCACGTTGGAAGCCCTTGTTTGTGCAAAGAACTGGCTTCCATCTGGGCCATCACCTTCGTCCTCGGATATGTATAATGCACTTGTGAAAATGGAACGTTAGTCACTGTTCGAAATTTTTTTTTACCCAACCTAGATTTAGTTTGGTTTGTAGGCTTTTGTTATTATGATTCCATTTACAACTTGGAGGAATTGCTATTAAATGTGGATTGGGAAGTTACTTGAATAATACATGCATTAGGTGATTACTTAGGCCTGTGGCAAGTCTCGTATTGTTTCTCTTTGGTTCATAACCAGTCGTGCGAACTCATTGAAAGGTCTGATTAACACATCATATGAAATCAATGATCACGTGCCATTATGCATCATGATGAGCAGTTCAGAAGTAAAATATGTGTTGCACTTTATTTACAATATTCTCAACTTTGACTTGGCTCAACAGAAAATTAGGGAGTTGCTTTGTTATAAAATTTCGCTCAGGTCCTCTAAAAGTTACTTTGAGGGTTGCCGTCCGACTTTGTATTCTTAGGGCGTTGTTTAGCGTTTGATTGATTAATTGCCGCCTAAGCATCATTTTGGCTGGTTTATTCTGTCTAGGCGTCGTCTCGATTTCACATTTTGTCGAGATATTAATATTTTGAATAATGATAATTAAAATCTTTTAACTCATAATTAGTTAAATTTTATAAAACTACTATATATCGTGGTGTCCTCGTTATAAAACTTGTTTGGAGTCTTAAATTGAGAAATAATATGCTTCAAAACATAAAAAAAACAAAGGATTTGGAATACTTTATATTATTATAAAAAAATTAAAAAAAATTTATGTATATTAATTAATGTGTTTTATTATATAAGAATTAATTTATAATATATTTTCATATTATATTTTACATTTTAATTGAATTTGTAATTTAAATATTTATAAAATAAAAAAATATATTGTTGGATTCTGAGCAAAGAATAAGATTTTGAAGGTTCTGAGTTTAAAAGCGCAAAATACTTCAGAAACACGAAGATGCCTCAGAAGAGCAAAGGTTCTCAGAGGGAGCTCAAGACTTTAGAAGACTATTAAAAACTAATATGCAGAAGTGGCTCTGAAGATGCGATGGGGGTACTTAGTCTTTTGGAGTTAAAAGTCACTAATGCTGATCTTGCATTAAAAGTTGACGCGCGGTTTTGTACCTCAGCCTGGTAAAAGACAAAAGTTGTTGGGATCTTAAAAACAAAAACATTCCTGCAATTCGCATAAGTAGACAACCGTACAAATGTTGGGCCTAAAATCAACCTGATTGTTGTGGCGTAGATTCGAAATGAAATTGCCTCTCCAAACGGATCCTTAACTGAAACTTGAGCAAGAGACAATGGGAACATTTTCAACAACAATCCAAGTTAAACGGAAACATTTTCTCCCTTTATAAAAGAATGTTATCCACCATTAAAGAAGGTTGCCAAATTAATTCAATACTCAAGAGTGCAAGCAATGTTTCAAATTTACTACAATCTTCTTCTGAATCCAAAAGCAAACACATCTTTCTCACATTTGTTTGTAATCGAATTTACTGAAACAAAGTTCAGAAGACCATCTTTTTTAAACTCTAAATCTTGTAAAGCATTAGTTGAGGGTAAGTTAATGTGAGAGAGCTTATAAATCTTAAGAGGAAGGTACTCTGCAAACTAAGAAGTTTGGAGCCTTAGATACAGTTGGAAGGAACTTCTGTATTGGTATAGCTCATGAAAGTGAAGGTTGTTGGGAGTACTTCACTTAAACTTTGTAAAAAGTTTTCTCTTCACCAGAAGAAGAGCACTTAGTGGATTAAATCTTGGACAGGAGATTCCAAGGACTGTATTAGCCAGAGGCTGAATCAAGATAAAAATCACTGTTTACACTTTCTATATCTTGCATTATTCTTTGTATTTAAGTATAAATCAAATTTAAAAATTAAGGCCTTAGAAAAAGAGGATTCTGAGTAAAACGTTTTTACTCAGAAGCATCTTCAGAAGCTAGTTTTACCTATCTTCTGTAGCAATACTTGAACTCGAAAAAGAGTCATTCACCCCTCTGACCTATTACGCCTTACTAGGTTCAACATGTAAATCCTTCTAAACCCTGCTTGGTCCTAACTAATCTCAACCTAGGTCCGGAGTCTCCTACCACCCAATCTAGTGATTTTTAAAACATTGCGAGTTCGTATAATTATTGTCATTTTGAGGTTAAAACGAAGATAACATTTTGTTGGTCTTTGGCCTTTATTTTATTTCAATAGCCAAATGAGTACGGGAAACTACGGCAAATAACAATACAAAGGAAAGTAACAGCTAAATCAAATTTCATTACAAAAACTATAGGCTACAGCGTTAGTTGTGCCAGTGAATGACAAATAACAATTAACATTCTCCAGCAACCTCAGCAAATTTTCATTTGTCTTTGTTTTATACTTTTATGCCATTTCCCTTTCTACGCAAAACCCACCTCCTTCACTCCATATATTTCAATCCTTCATCTCATAACACAATGATATCCATGGCATCTATTTCTGCTCCTCACTTATCCCAATCCATCCATACCTCCTCGCTACAAAACCCAGCTTTCTCCCTCTTCCACACCTGCAAATCCATGGAGCAGCTCAAGCAATTGCACTCCAAGTTAATTAAAACTGGAGCCATTTCCAACCCTGCTGTACAAAGTAAGTTAATTGCGTCCTGTTGTACTCAGGAATTCGGTGATATGGATTATGCACGCCACCTGTTTGATGCAATTCCTGAACCAACTATGTTCCACTGGAATACAATGTTTAAAGGCTATTCCCGGATTGATTGTTCTAAAATAGGTATTTCTATGTATCTAGAGATGCTAAAGAGAGAGTTTTTACCTGATTGTTACACTTACCCATTCTTGATGAAGGGTTTTAACCGAGATATGGCTCTAGAATTTGGGATGGAGTTGCATTGTCATGTGGTCAAATATGGGTTGGGCTCCAATTTATATGTTCAAAATGCACTGATACATATGTACTCTTTGTGTGGTTGGATAGACATGGCTCAGCAGATATTTGATATGAGCTGTAAAACAGATGTAGTCACTTGGAATTCCATGATTTCAGGTTACAACAGATTGAAGAAATATGATGAGACTAAGAAGCTTTTTTACGAGATGGCAAACAAACAAGTTTTACCTTCTTCAGTTACTCTTGCTTCTGTATTATCAGCTTGTTCCAAGTCAAAAGATTTAGAATGCGGCCAGCTAGCTCACAAGTATGTTCATGAGAATGTAACTGAGTCGAACTTGATAGTAGAGAATGGCTTGATTGACATGTATGCTGCCTGTGGTGAAATGAGTGCTGCAGTTGGCATTTTTGAGAATATGAGGAAGAAAGACGTAATTTCTTGGACAGCTATGGTTTCGGGGTTTGTGAATATCGGACAACTTGATATTGCTAGAAAGTATTTTGACCAGATGCCTGAAAGAGACAATGTCTCGTGGACTGCCATGATAGATGGATACCTCAAAGCTAATCTCTTTAAAGAGGCTTTGATTCTCTTCCGTAAGATGCAAACCTCGAATATAAAACCAGACGAGTTCACAATGGTGAGCATTCTCACAGCCTGTGCACAACTTGGGGCACTAGAGCTAGGAGAATGGGTAAAGACTTACATTGACAAAAACAAGGTCAAGAATGATGCCTTTGTGAAGAATGCCTTGATAGACATGTACTTCAAATGCGGCAATGTTGAAAAAGCTCGAAGCATATTTAATGATATGCCTCAACGGGACAAATTTACGTGGACTGCCATGATTGTTGGTCTTGCCATTAATGGGTATGGCGAAGAAGCTCTCGATATGTTTGCTAAGATGCTGAGAGCTTCGGTAACTCCAGATGAAATAACTTACATCGGTGTTCTTTCTGCTTGTACTCACACTGGCATGGTTGACAAAGGAAGAAAGTTTTTCTCTACCATGATCACCCAACATGGGATAGAACCAAATGTGGCTCATTACGGATGCTTGGTTGACCTTCTTGGCCGATATGGGCATCTAACGGAAGCTTATGAAGTGATAAAGAATATGCCTACGAGACCAAATTCAGTGGTATGGGGAGCTCTTCTCGGGGCATGCAGGCTTCATAAAAATGCAGAAATGGCTGAAATGGCGGCCAAACAAATTCTGGAGTTAGAGCCAGCTAATGGAGCAGTTTATGTTATTCTATGCAATATCTATGCTGCTTGCAATGAACGGGATAAACTGCGACAGTTAAGAAACGCAATGATGGAAAGAGGAATCCAGAAGATACCAGGTTGCAGCTTGATTGAAATGAACGGCGTTGTCCATGAATTTGTTGCCGGGGACCAATCTCATCCTCGAAAAAAAGACATTTATATGAAGCTGGGTGAAATGACAAGTGACTTAAAAGTTTCAGGTTACAAGCCCGATACTTCTGAGGTGTTCCTTGATATTGGTGAAGAAGATAAAGAGAGCGCAGTTTACCAGCATAGTGAGAAGTTGGCTATTGCATTTGGGCTCATCAGTTCAGGGCCAAGAGCCACGATCAGAGTTGTTAAGAACCTCAGGATGTGTGTAGATTGTCACCATATGGCTAAGTTGGCATCAAAGGTGTATGATAGAGAAGTGATTGTTAGGGATCGGACTCGTTTCCATCATTTCAGGGACGGTTCATGCTCTTGTAAGGACTACTGGTGAGGGTTGGTCAAGTAGCAGATTATTAACTCATTAATTTAGTCACTCTTATGAGAATGTGATCAAGTAGCAGCCTGAACGTATTTTTCAGTGACTCGATATATTGTAATTTGTATCTGTACCAGTCATCCAGATTTATAGCAGGTAAAGTGTGTTTTTGTGAAATGAGAAATTCTATGGTATCTCCAAATGTCAATCATCACAGCTTCATCTGCTAACAAAAATATAATTGTCATCAAGACCCACATGTTATATTTCATAAGAATTTGCAGACCCGCACAAACACATCAAGCAAACAGAAGTGTTGTACAGTTTCACGAATCAAACTGGTCAGACAAGCCTGCCTCAGTTAAACATACATTAACTTTATGCCAAATATGTGAAGAAATCATGCAAATTGTCTAATGATTGTAGAGGGTTGCAAAGAAATTGATTGTTACTGAAATTTTTTCAGTAGTTTTCATTCTGATATGATCTGCTAACCATATTTGAAGACCAAAATATGGGTTAATGTGATGTGAAGCAACCATTTCAATGATACAAAATGTCTGAAAGTTTAAGTGCATTCAGATTGACATGTTTCCTTAACATAGCTGCTTAATGATCTATCCTTAGTTTAACATGGCAAGGAAGAAATATAAAACAAACTGGGGCACTGTTACACACTTTTTGGAATATGTATTGCACGCTTGATAAGTCCCCAAACGAGTTTAAATCTTCAACTGCTCAAGTCGGAAAGGTTAGAAATGAATAACATATGTATAGCAAATCAAGAAATGCATATTGTTGGCCAAACTTCAGTTTGATCCTGGGTCAATCACGGGAAGCCGGCAATGAAGACTGATTGATTTATCGATTTGGCAGGTTCCAGGAATAAAGAATTGGAATATCACTGTCAAGCAAGCACCCTGAGAAACAATCCCATAGAAAGCACAGTCCGGCTTGGCCAAATGAAACTGAAGACTTTTCGAAAAGTGTCTTACACTTACTTGCACAGTCTGAGCATCTCCGCTTAAAACCGCTCTCTGTGACCTCGTCTGAGGGCTTACATTCTGATCCTCGAGTGGAGCTTGGGCTTTGTCACCAAGAACAAATAATTTGCGGAATTCAGCACCCAGTGTAATCAGTGTAGTTGAAATCTGCACGTGAAGATCCCCGTACTTGCTTATAGACACATTTAAAAGATCACCAACATGCTTCATCCTGTCCACATAGTTCTGCAACTGATTCAAGTCCGGAACTTGGACTAGAGTCTGAGGCAAATCTTGGGCTGTTTCTAGAGCAGCTTGAAGCTCCTGAACTTCAGCCCTAGACAATGGTTTTGATATGGGTACATCTTGAATAACTGCAGATTTATAGCCCTTAGTCTCAAAGGTAAGAAAAGGCATTGGTTGAGTACAGTTTGACGGCAGTTTCTTCACCAACTTAATCTGGAGGCGATTTGCAGTGGGTCCACCACCACCGTATTCGCTGCAAATGCTGACACTGCTTCGAACGGCACGGTGGAGAAGCGAAATGTCTACCAGAAAGGCAATGCGGTCTTCATTCTGGCTGGAAATGCGATAATCGTCAAATAGAGCCTCTTTCTGAAACTGCGCAATGGATTGAACTCCATCTCCATTTAGAAGGTTGTGAAGGAAAATAACATGGTCCCTTGTAAGATAAAGGTGATACAACTTCCCCATCTTGTCCAAAGCAGGTAAGAACCTCCTTTCCAACAGACTAACACCGTTTTCAGTAAGATACGCCTTGAATTTCATTTCCCTCTTCTTAGTTTTTATCACTTCTCAAAAAAAAAAAAAAAACAAACATAAGGTATATCCTCTGTGCACATTGAGAAAAAAGTAGAGAAGCATGAGGAAAGCAGATAATTTACTACTTTAAATAGGCACAGAGTAAAAGGGAAAAGATATAGTTCAATTATATGCCACCATATTGATCTGCATAACCATTAGGCCCTGAATTATCACAAGTATTTCTTCCTATTTCCTCTATCTTCAGCACGCAACCAATTTTTAATTTAGGTAATCAAATATGTTCGAATCCCACCAAAATCAGTCATAGTTGCAGTAATTTCAGTTTAAATCACAAGGTCACAACTCGAGCGCAAGTCAACAGAAGCGCAGAAGTATAAACTTATTCATGATGTGAATAAATGTTGAATCAAAAAGGAAAAACATATATTTCACAACTCCCCTAACTTTTTAATTTCCAGAATCCAAATCAAAAGTCAATGACTAAGATATGTAGGACCAAATTTACAATCTATTACCAGCGACACTTACACTAGTCCTCCAAGAAATGGCAGATTACACAACGACGGTTTCTTCCTTCTTCATTTTGAACCATTTCGATTAACAAAGCCTACAGAATTTACCATTCAATACTTTTGATATGCTCTCTATGGATTGAAAAATAAATTTCGCAGAAGAACAGATCAAGTTGCGATCCGAATACTTGGATTCCTTAGCCAAACATTATCTAAGAAGCATAAATGGATTTGAATTATACCTGAGACTTTTGAAGGTGGCGCCAAACAGCTCTTGAATGCTCGAAATGGAGGGAAATCAAATGAGATTGGTGAAATAACGAAGGACGAGCGTTGCGAATTAAACAATCGCCAAGGCTGTATTTGTAATTTGAAAATCACTTTCGTTGGGCCTACATTTTCTTTATTCGGAAATTGTGGTTTTTAGCATGTGGTTACCATTTTCAAACCTTTTTAATTATTTACTTTTTTATAATATTTCTTTTAATAAAATACCGTTTATTAAATTGTTAACACTTCATTTAAATGTTTTAATTATAACCGTTTTTTTCTTTTTAATTAATGTTTATTATGATAATTTTTTATTTTGTGAGACTCTCCCTTATCAGTAAAGATTATTTTTTCCATATTGAATTCACGTTATTTTGTAAGATTCCCCCATATTAGCAAAGATTATTTTTTCTACATTGAATTCACGTTATTCATTTGTTTCTTCCTCCTTTGTTCTTCGATTTTTATTCTTTTCACGTTCATCGGCAAAGATTGTTCTTCTCATCTTAAATTCACGTTATTTTGTTTGTTTCTTTCTCGTTGGTTCTCTATTTTTTATTATTTTCACGGCAAAGATTGTTCTCCCCATTTTTAATTCACAACTTTTGCTTCTTCTTGTTCTTTGATTCTTCCTTTTAATTTTTCATTAAACTGTAATGGAAGAAATTGATATTATTATATATCACGAGGGTTACTGGACTTCGAGAAGGATTTCGTTGATTACAGTGATTACAGAATTGTTATCCAAAAAAATCTAAGTTTCAGAGAATTGCAGTCTGTTATTTTTTACAGTTTGATGTTAGATCCATTGAGAGACAATTTATTCAATTTCAGCTTCGTTCTAGATCAAATCCAATGAAAATTGTCGATGATATGTCATTGCAATTTTATTTACGGTCACGATTTCGAACTGATGATCCAATGGAGTATTCACTTTTTACAACTTTAATGATGAACGAACCTGTGCAACCTGTGCATCTTGCTGGTACGTGTTTTTCAAACAAAAGCGTTTCTATTTTACCTTTAAATTACAAAAATAATTGAATGGTTTTATGCATTCTGTTGTATGGTTCTGTTTTGTTTGAATGGTTGTGAGCGGGCGACACGGAGCGGTGGGCCGAGAGTGCGCGAGGTGATAGGCGCTGTCCACTGGGGTGTTTGAAAAGTGCACCGGGTCAGGGACCCGGGGAAAGGTTGGAAAGAGAGAGCAAAAACATTTTTTAGATCGATTCGAACCCGAATCCGCCGTCTCTTAGTGTGGAGTCGCCACCTGGATTAGCTCTTTCCAGGAATTAGAGTCCTGTGAGGCTTAACGTCCGGGGGACGGTCCAATAAGACTTAGAGATTCGGGTCCGGGATAAGTTACTTATTTCTTATGTGATCACATTATATTACATCTACAGAAAACCGTATTTTCTTAGCTACGCATATTCGCACTTTGGTCGTTTTTAGACTTTATATGCATGATTCACGTATTGCAAAATAATAAACCATCCATAAAGCTGAATAATAAACCATTCATGAGGCAGTAAATAAATGCGGAAAGTAAATGCGAAAAATAAAAATTACAAGGCTTCCAAAAATCGGGGGATGCAACCGCCCGCTAACCTATTAATTACATTTCCTAAAAAATATGTGCAATGCCCGGAGGAAAAATAAAATCATAAACATACATCTAACCTGCATCCACAAAGGTTAGTGAGGCCTAAAGCCCGATGTTTAGTGTGGCCCGTTTGCAAGCTCATTTGCTGAGCCCGGTAGAGTTTGTTCTGCACAAACCCTACTTGTATGTAAACCACGTTTCTCTCTCTTTCTCTCTTATCACTGAGCAAAAACCTAGAAACCGTTCTCTTCTTCTTCTCCTTTCTGTGCTGCGATTTCTCTGTGATGTCTTCAAGAAGCTTGAAAACTTGAGGTGGTTTTAGCTCTGTGTTGAAGGCTGCTGTGAATATCTATGAGGAAGCTACGTTTCTTGCAAGGTTGTAACCTCTCTGTTCTGTTTGAGAGTTGTTCTTTAGTCCTTTGGTCTGTATATTTGCTTTTCAGTTCTTTGTTGGCTTAAGGCTTGTGATTCGTATCTTGCATGCTTTATTTCTTTATAACTGATAAATATTCTGGCCTGTACTCTCTGATTCTTGGGATCGGAAGTTTTTCCTTCCGGTGACCTTAATAAAGTTTCCCTAACCTTGCACCTTGGATTGCCAACACCTCGTCACTGGGCCAGTTGGATACCAAGTAAAATCTGTTGTTGATTTCTTTAAGTTTTGTTTATGACTTGTACTATTTGTATAAATCGGATTATAAAACGTGTAGTTTAGGGTTTAAACGCAATAGTTAGCACAAGGGATATCACATATGTTCGATTTGATTTTAGCGAGGCCCGTGTGGCCTAATTAAAATATCGATGGTTTAAAGTTGTTATTTTAAATAAAAGTAGTTCATTTTTATTTACATATATGTTGATCAATTTTATTAGTAGAAATGATCGCATAGCATAAAGCGAGGTCTGTTATGCGGGAATAATTTTAATTCCCTTAGTTGAGGTATTCTAATATAAAAATTAAAAAGAAATAAAATAGAAGATTGAGATGAAGAGAATTACTACAACATTTATAATAATAAATAAAATAATTCCTAGGTTCACAAATAAAAAAAATCAGAAAGAGATGAAGCAGATGATGAGCTCGGAATTCGCAGTTCTAGAAAATCAGAGGCTTACCCTTGCAGTATGAATCCACTTTGGCATATCCATTCGATCCTCCGGGAGCTTTCCTCGTTCGTTTTGATTTAATTGTAGTTTAATTGGAAAATACGTGTTTATTTATCCAAATGATAATCAGACTTAGGTTCTAAATTTGTTTTAGAGTCGAGAATATCTGAGATTTAAGAAGAAAAGGTAGATGAAGAAATTTGATTTTAAGATGAAGAAGTTTGGAATCCAAAAATGTTTTGGATCCAAGAAAATGTTAGAAGAAAAGAAAGTATTTGTCTGTGTTTTTTTATTTGAAAAAAAGAATTTTTCTCTGAAATTTTGAGCCCCATTTTCCACGGAAAATTCCTCCTATTTATAGGCGGAATTTTTCCCATACCATTTAATAGTTACGTTTAAATGGTATCATTAAATGATATTATTTCCTTTTTTTCATTATGTATTTGGATCATATTGTGATACTATTTAAGTACCTTTTTTTTATTTCCTATATACATTTGTTTATTTCCTTTTCTATTATATTTTTTCCATTTCTTTTATTTTCTTTCTTTTTTTATTCCTTTTCTTTTTATTTCCTTTTTTCATTTTTTTTATTTTTTTCCTTACACACACACATATATATATACACACACACACTTTAAAAAAATAATTTAAATTATTCTAAACCCGTAAACTTTTTTTAGGTCCTTAAAATATTTTAAGCTCTTAAGTTTTCACATAAGGCTTTTAAATATTTTTTTTACGATCCTAAATATTTATTCAGGACATGAAATATTTAATTTTTTTTACGAGGAGAGCTCCCATTTGAAGATCATCGGACAGTCAAAAAATGTGTGATTCGAGGATAAATATCCCGAAAAGCTGTCATCATTGAACGCGCGAGTTGGTACAAAATCTCGTGCTCACAATGATTTTGCACTTAGCGCTTAGAATGTATATGTTTTATCACATGTATGTATAGTTAGTAGTTCGAATGTGTACAAACATTATAATACATTTGTAATTGTTCATGCTTGTTTTCATTATGTACGGTGTATAGTTTATACACACATCTATATACTGGTTATATTCATAAATCAAAATGTGTATGGTTTTTGCGCATAGGATAGATATGGTTACTAACTTTTATGTATAGGTATTAATTCAAATGTGTCCGAACATTATAATACATTTCTAATTGTTGTTACTTTTTTGTAATTGTTGATGAACCATGTCGTACCAATGTACAAGCGAGGATTGATAATGTTTTGGAGCACAATGAAGACAGTATCGAAGGGGGAGATGTTTTGGAGCACAAGCGAGGATTTATATATAAAACTGCTTACTGACAAAACGATGGAAGAAATGAATGGTTCAAGTGAATCAGTCATTGGTGACGAAGCCACAACATTGAATGGCATAATTTTATATTACAATATCCAAAATGTAGTTGTGCGTCAAATGTTTAGGGACAAAAATACTGTGAAACATGCATTGAGTTTGTTTTCTTTGAAAAAGAATTTTCAATTTAAAGTCAAAAGGTCGTGTCCTCGGTAATTTCTTAGTAATTACTTTTACGGTACTATTTAATGATATGATGATTATACCATTAACCAAATATTTAACGATATTATGATTATACCATTAACAATAGGATGTTTCACTTGTGTATAGTTCAATTTGATATGTATGGGTTTTGCTACTGTTGAATGGTTGTAATTACATAACATGTATAGTTCATTTTTTATGTGTATAGGTTTTGCTACTGTATGTATGGTTGTAATTTCATAATGTGTATAGTTCATATATGTTGATGTGTATGGGTTTGGATACTGTTGTATGGTTGTAATTGTATAATGTGTTTAGTTCATTTTGAAAGTGTGTATGGGTTTGGCTACTGTTGTATGGTTATGTTTGTATAATGTGTATAGTGATAAAATTGTTTCTTGGTTAAATGGTATAACAGTAAAAGAATGCACCTAACATATATCTTAAAAATCACTATTAACAACCTTATTCGAAAATTCTTAAAAAAACAATATCAGTTCAATGTGCAACATCAGTTCAATTCAGGATTAACAATCAATTCACTCAATCTTCATCACTAGCTTCATTGTTGTCGGATTTTCTTTTCCCATGACTATACAGACTGAAAGTGAGTCTTGCCATGTGAAGCTGAACATTGACCTCACTTAGAATCGGTCGCTCTCTATTAAATATTTCGCAAAGTTCAAAACAAACAACCCACAATCGCTACAACAAAAGTTTGCTCGATTAATGCTTTATAATGTCATTTATAATCATGGTATTTGCAATATAGATGTAAAGATTAAAAAATGCATACCAGTCGATTTGTTGAGCTACATCAATTTGTATCATCACCATCACCGACTTGCTCATCATCACCATCACTGAATTGGCCATCATCACCATATTCATCCTCATCATTGTTCTGACTACTATAGTCATCATCGTCTGAATCACTTGTTTGCATTACAACCTATATAAAAGGCATACACTTAGAATATATTGTTGTTGTTTTAATTAGCTAACTAATATTGAAAAATCAAAACATAGTTGTACCTTTTTTCCCTTTCGAGTCAATAGTTGTTTCAACTCATTAAACATTCGACCTACTTTGATGCTTAGTCTCCGACCCATGGTCTCGATATCATAATTAACTTCATCGAACCTTTCATCCAAATAACCTTTTAGGCTTCTCAAGATTGTTTCACCTTGTTCACCATAGTCGTTCATTCTTTTGGTCTGATCTCCTTGCACATCAGCTTCATAACCAATCTCTCTACTCGCTCTTTCCCCCCTGATTCATCACCTCCATCAATGTCCATCTCTTCTCTCTCATCTTATTCCAGCGATAGCTCCTTTATTTCTTCCTTAGTTGGAATTATGTCTCTCAACCGCAGCTATAATAAGTTAAAACACATATCAAACCGAATTAATTTCACATAACCGACCATTCTTAATAATACATATACAATTACAACCATACAACAGTAGCCCAACATATACACTCTTACATATATGAACTACACACATTATGCATTTACATCCATACAACAGAAGCAAAATCCATACACTTCAAAATGAACTATACACATTATGCATTTAAAACCATTCAACATAAGCCAAACCCATACACATCAACCCAAATATGCACAGTCACAACAAACCCCAACCATATACACCATACATTTTTCAAAGTAACATTTGTAAATAATTCAAAAACCTATACACAAGCAACTTATACACAACCATACAACCCATACACATATGCTAAAACCATTTTCATAACCCCTAGATTCGAATTCTGATTAAACCCCTTAATCGAACCCCACCATATAAACCATACACTTCTAACAAAACCATATTTAGAATCAAATTCATGCTCAGAATCTCTATTTTTACCACAATCAACGGGAATCCTAACCATATAAACTTTGCACTTTCCAAAAAAAACATATGTGATGAGATTTAATACCGAAGAAACCCTAGAAAGTATAATCTAACAAAGGAAATCTTTTGAATGAGTTTCAAACCCATATACACCATACACTTTTGAAATAATCTCAAAATAGAATACTTACTTTCTAAAAGAAAGCTCTGATCGATTTTTTTTATCCCGTCGTCGTTTATCTTTGCTGCTGCAGATCCCTTTTCCGATTTTGCTAAGTTAATCAATGTCTTGATGGTGAATCGTGTTCAAGAAGGGTGGAAACAAGTACAAGTTTTCTCTTTTCCGTTACATGCAAAGTCTAAGAAGTGTGGAATCGATTCCTTCTGGCGATTTTTTCGTCTGTAAATGATGGAGAAACGGGTTTGAAGAAGTTTGAAATTGATTTGAATTCTTCCTATGAATGTTCCGCAAATCGTGGATTATAAATTAGTGGAGATACGGTAGTTATTAGAGGGGGTTATATAAATTTGAAAAATGGGTATTTTGTTAATCAGTTTATCTGATTGAGGTTTTTTATTAATTGGATGGGTGCAATCATGAAACTGATACCTCACATGGGGTATTTGTAAAAAACCCTTCTTAATTTTCATTTTGGGCCTATAAATATGAAATTCCACAAGATAGTGTCATTTTCTATGTTACTTAATTAGCAAATGGGCAAATTAAAAAAAGAAAAGTAATATGTGATTTCACTCATCTGTGAAACGGGATCTGAAAAAAAATTGTAAAAAGGCTCACTGATTTCAAAAAATTCACAGATTAAGGTTTTTCAATATTAAATTATGTCACAATAAGATGTAATCTTGACTTACAATCAAAATTTTGTGATTTGGTTAATAAAAATACAACACCTCAATGATATATTTTGAAATTTTTTGAACGGTGTACATATTTTTTTTAATTAAAATATGATGATAAACTTTGAAAAATCATAAAAAAAATGAAAAAATTCCTAAATTTACTCAAATATAATGTATAATTTTTAAATAATAAAGTTAAATAATGAGAATCTTTAATTGATTGAATAATCACCCTAACATCATAATTTTGAACAAAAATATATTTTCTATCCTTTTTTTTTTTTGCATATTTTTGGAAACCTCCAAGCCCTTTCAAAAAAAAAACTCAGACCGGTTACACGTATGATCACCTAGTACTTTCTTTAAATTTGGTCAAATGGAACCAACTCATCCGCAAACACAGAAATAGTCAAATGCTTTTAAAAGAGTTAGTAGTCCTGTTGTATAATGTAATTAACAATTGCGGGCGAACTTCTTAATATCTTTCCAGAGCAAGAAATAGAGAAAAGGTTTTATCATTTGATAACTTCTCAATTCATCTGTACACAAGTTAAATAATCAAATTCTGAAACAGAATGGCAGCATTGGTTTCATAGCATATGCACATATAATGCCAACACTAATTGCTCAAGTTTTACACAAGATGGTGTTTATTCTTCTTTTTACAAGTAACATTACATTGCTAGTTTTCTAATAGATGCAGCTTTTTTAATATCTCATCCAAACCCTGCACTGTAACCTTGTACCGATCTTCTGATTTCCTCCCTTCCTCTACAATCCTCACCACACATTCATAAAGACGATCATACCTGTGAACCGGATTATTCACATCAATGCCACTTGAACTAAGATCAACACCATATGATCGTGCTACGTCCTTTCTCCATCGCGCAACGACATATTGAGGCGGAATCTCCTCCAAGCCGTTTTCGTTAAGCACACCTAGCGCATGCCCACATAAGTATCCTCTTAAGTTGAACATCCCACAGACACAAATAACATCCATTTCACTTGTATTGTACGTAACCTCGAACTCCATTATCTCCTGCTCGTTTCCTTCCACTTCAATCTGTTCTTTGACTAAGTATGTTATTGACGGCCCCTCAATGCTTACCTGTCTTATGCTTAGACAAGCATACATGCCCTCCACCTCCTTCTCAAACTTCCTCATTATTTCATTTGTGTATACTTTTGAGAGTTGCAGGTCAAAATAGCATCTTGACTTTAGCGTGAAACCCGAATTCTTTGATTCCATGTCTGCTAATGCTTCTAGCTGATGAATTCTCTGTAAAGCTGATTCATAATTGTCCAGAAATTCTCTCAGAGGAGTGTGCTTGTTGAGATATCCTTCGAAAATTGAAGGCGAAATTTCATTATGCTGCACTGGAAACAACCCTGCCAAAAACGTCTCCTTAACGTAAGCCGGAACCCATCTTTTCCGATCTTCGTATAGATTCTGAATCCATTTATGATCCCCAATTCCATGATGCTGGACCATTTGCTCCCACGCTGCATCGAATTCCTCAGGCTTCAAAAAAGAGTAAATTAATCTGCTCAATGATGCCTTAACTGATTCACATCCAAATAAGCCTCCTAAATCTTCTGGAACTCCTTGCATTATTTGCGAGAAATGAACAAAATGCGAGGCTCTCGGATAAACATCGGCAACTGCAGTTTGCAAATTGCTGCACAAATCGGTAATAACAGCTGGAGGAGGACGCCCTAGCATACATGTGAGCCATGCTCTTAATAGCCATACATATGAATCAGATGATTCACCTGCTAGTAAACCACAGCCTAATAGTATGTATTGTCCGTGATGATTTACCCCAATAAATGTCACCAATGGAACTTCGAATTTGCCTTTCAAGCATGTCGTGTCAATTGCAACCACGTCACCGAAATAATTGTAAGCAGCCCTAGACCTTGCTTCAATCCAGAACAAATTCCTCATAAATCCTTTCTCATTAAGATCCACCACATAAAAGAAGTTGGGATCTAGCAACTGCAAGCGGCAGAAGAAATTTTGAATCGCTTGGGCGTCTCCTTCTTTAAGATTCAACTGATTTGGATGAAGAAATTTTGCAAAACTTCCTTCATCATTGTCATCAACATCTCCATTCCCTTCAGCATCAACGATCACTGTGCGATACATTCTAATTTTCTGCACATCTTCAGGACCTTCTAATTGCAACGTTCTCTTGGTTCCCGCGCCTATGAGCTTATGTGATTTATAGAATTTTCCGCTTTCAGGACTAATTAAGTGGTTGTGCTCTAGCTCAACTTCGATAATTCTCCACCGTTTGTTTTCCATCAACCGGAACTTTATCATCGCAGGACAACCAGTTCTTGTCACGGGTCTTGGCCGGTTGGCTTCGCTTTTCTTTTTGAAACCTGCACTACTGCAGCTAAGCTTTCCCCTGTATCTTTCTTTACTTTTTCTATACCAGGTGTTGCTTACTCGAACACCAAACCCCTGTTCTTTGGCGTAACAGTTGTAGAAGTAATAGACATCCTCGTATGAATCAAACTCCATTCCAACAACAGGAGGGAGAGGATTCTCTCCTTGGATTACACCGGATTGACCAACATCGTTGGCCATGGCACAATCACCTTCAATCTCGTATCCATCAGCATCATCATCGCAAATTGGCTCAGTGTTGAGAGACACTTCATCCATCTACAGGAAACATTCAACAAGGGAATGATTGACAGTAAGAAAGAGTGCAGTAACTTCATTCAACAATCAAGAAGGTTATGTTATGTGAGTATATCTTCAATTTAGATATCTTTTCACATTATACATAACAGTACACCGGACATAACAGAAAAACTAAACTGAAGCTAAAGACTTGAGGCAGCTTCACAAATAGTTCGGAGGACATCAACACTAGGCTACAGCAAAGGCAAGTCAACTCTCATCACTTATAAAATCATCATTTCAGAGTAACAAATTGGTCTCAATATTGAAAGGTACATTACTAGAATGAAAATTATTGCCCCAAGAATTTCTAAGGGGGAAGTTTCCACCAATGCGAGAGTTCCAAGCTAAAACCCATTAAATAGTCTAGCAGTATCACTAGGCACAACCGTAAAGGCTAGGTTTTTGAATTGATAAACAGAATGGGAAGTTTGATCTACGTATTCCATCTAGCAATGGCAGCAAACAAGAAAACAAGACCAAACCAAATCACAATCATAGTTCCGAAAATTCAGAATTAAAGACCGTAGAATAAGATTAAACATCAATATAGTTGAAAATAACACAGAGAAGGAGAATAAATCAAACTGAGTAATAGCAAATGAAGAAAAATAACTTACTAATTTCTACGAAAGGAAGTTGCCCGCCAGAAATTTGTTTGACACAAAGTCCGGCGACTCCTTCAATTGAACTAAGAGGAGGCATTAGAGAAAGCCATTATGTAATCGGGCCCTTTGATGAGCACATTTGTTTGCGTTGAGCCCACTAGTTCTACTAATATTACAGTCACCCACAATACTTTTCTTTTCTTTTCTTTTTCCCGAGATATACATTATAGAGGTAAAATTCAATGGCAGAGTTGCTTCTAAATTAGAGATCAGAACAATGATTAATCAAAAAAAGCACAGTACCCAAAAGCTTTTAATTTGATGGATTGAAATTACAAAAAATACATATTTTTATTCCTACTCTTTGCAGTTCGGTATACGAAATCGAAAAAGTAAAATTTATACTCGTTTAACCTTTTGCTACTGTATATAATCAATTTTACCGCGCCAAAGTCACTATTATGCAATAGATTTTAACCTAGGAATTCCAGGACTTCCCCCATCTCTGCATTTTAAAGTGTACTGTAAATTAGCATTTTTTTGTAAGAACAACCTCATTAGAATTTCAGTTCATTTTCATCCCAAATCAGTTTCTTCAGTTCATTTTATTACAATTTGATAGAAAATAGATACAATGGGTTAAAGAAAACTAAGATGGCATTATAAAAAAGCAATTTTCTTGGAATCATATGTAAGCTTTAAAATGGACCAGACTGCAATATTTATTTACAAAAACTACTTGAAACTTTAGACAGTAAACTATAATCTCTTTTCATCTACTTCATGAACCCTACTGAGTGACTCTTCAAAAGCTTGCAACGCTGCATTATAATGGTCAATAGAAATCACCCCTTCCTCCACAACTTGCAATGCACTTCTATACAACTGATTCAACCATCGCACATTTTCAGCTCCATCATCTCTATTCAACCCGTGATCTGGCGGGATATATAATCTCTTGAAATCCTTCTTCCATCTAGGTAGAATGTATTTGGAAGGTATGTCTTCCACTCCATTAAAATTAAGCACACACAGAGCATGCCTGCATAAATAACCGTAGAAATTGTAGCAGCTGCATATGCATCGAACCTCTCCCGCACTTCTATTATACAGAACCTCGAAATCTCTGATTTCTCGCCTGTTTCCTTCACTCATAACACGCTCCTTCACCAAAAAAATTACAATTGGACCATCGACGTGAATCTGTGTCGTGCTAAAACAAGAATACATTTCTTCGACCTCGAATTGGAACTTCTTGAATATTTCCCTAGTGTAAACTTTCGAAAGCTGCAGCTCAAATGAACATCTGGTTTTTAGCGTGGGGGTAGAGCTTCTAGACTCGGTATCTGATAGGGTTTCTTCCTTGTGCTTTTTCTGCAGAGCTAATTCGTACTTATCCAGAAATTCTTTTAACGGGGTTTGTTTATGCACATATCTGTCGAAAAATGGATTCAATGTCTCGCCTAGATGGGAAGTTGACAATCCAGCGAAAAAGGTGTCTTTCAAGTAGACTGGGGCCCACCATACTCGATCTTCATACAGTGATCGAAGCCATTCGTGGTCAATAACACCGAATCGCTGGACCATGAATCCCCATGCTGCTTCGAATTCAATAACTTTGAGAGTTTCGTAAACTGCTTTTATCAAAGCCTTTCGGATGGAGTCATAGTTGTGCAACCCTCCCAATTTTTCCGGAACTCTTCTCATAATGTGGGACAAACCAAAACGATGATGAGATCTCGGGAACATCTCAGCAATCGCGATCTGCAGAGACTTACACCGATCAGTGATAATTGTTTGTGGAGAGAACCCTGATAGACAAGAAACCCAAGTCTTGAGCAACCAAATATAAGCCTCAGTTGTCTCCCCAGAAAGCAACCCACAACCTAATAAAACAGACTGGCCATGGTGGTTTATTCCAACAAATGCCACTAGAGGTGTTTCATATTTGCCCGATAAGTATGTGTTGTCAATGTAAATGACATCACCAAAGTAACCAGAAGCAGCCCTTGACCTAGCGTCAATCCAGAACACATTTCTCAAATGCGCTTCGTCATTAAGATCCATCAAATAAAAAAAGTTTGGATTAGTCAACTGCAAGCGACAAAAGAAGTTGTATAGAGCCTGGGCATCGCCTTTTTTTAGTTTCAGTTGATTTGGAAGTTCAGGAAAACTCCTGAGTTCTTTTGTAATTGAAGTTGAGTTTCCATTTCCCCCTGCATCTATTACAAGTGCTCGGTACAACTTTATGGTACGTACTTCCGCATCTGAACTTGATTGTGACTTTCTTTTGTTTCCGGTTCCGATCTTTTTAAATGATTTGTAAGCCTTAGAACCTAACAGATGATTGTGTTCTAGAGTAACCTCCAGCACTCTCCACCTCTTGGAATCAACAAGCCTCATCCTAATCATAGCAGGGCAACCAGTTCGTGTTTCCTTTCTTGAACGATTCACGTCTTTGATTCTTTTGAAACCCTGGCTACTGCAACAAAGTACAGCCCCGTATTTTTCTCTGCTGTTTCTCTTGAACCATGAATTCTTAACTCTAACACGAAACCCAACTTCCTTTGCATAGCAATTGTAGTAATTGTAAGCATCATCGTAGGACTCGAATTCCATTCCAACGGCAGGTGGCACAAAGTCTTTCTTTTCTTCAGGTAAAACATTTCCATAATGCAACTCTATGCTCTTGTCATCTTCCTCTTTCTGATTGCCATTAAATTCATGACCAGGCATTTGCCCACTGCTACAGGGGGCTTCTGCCATCTGCCAACAAAACAAAATGATTCCACATCAGAAATAAACCATACAGCAACAGATGACATGAAAACAAAATGTATAGATAAACAGCTGATATAGAACAACATTTGAGAACGTAAGAATGATGGCAGGTAAAACTAAAGTATGAATATCAAACATCACTCATCAGTAAACTACTGAGCCAACTTCCCAAGCTAAACTTCATGTGTAAAGAGTGTTATTATATGTGCGAGGCCCCATCAAGGCAATAAGACCTCAAATCACTCCAGGTGATCGGCCCTACCTTAGATGCTAACCTACGCAAAGTGAGAAACTACTAAAAAAAATAGAGGGCAAACATATATAGAAGTTTTATGACACCGATATGAAATATCACTAGTCATTAAGATGTCAATCCAAAAAGTTCAGGGACTTTAGAGACATCTTTTGGGCAATAGGCAAGTTTCTTTGGCACTTTTAAGTTTTAACAGCATTGCATAGGAGTATTTAATAAGAAAAGGAAATTTCACCCCAGTTCACTCTCCAGTGACCTGTAAATTTATTAGAAAAGGCATGCCTTGTCACAATTTATGAGTAAAAAATAAAGCATCACCTGTCTCCGAAACTTCCTGGCTCTAAGGGACTCGAAGGTCTAATCTCGAGAACTCTGTAAGTTTGATAAGAATTGGAGGATCCTCTTGGTCAGATAAAATCAATTAGTTTACCCCCAGTCAATTTAGTGAGCATGGACCTGAGGAGGGACTGGAAGAGAATATATGACTTAGTTCAGAATCTGACCTTAAAATTTGAACAACATGGCGATTGATGAGCAGAAACTATATTAACAGCTCATGACCTATTATCCATAACATACTGCAAACATTTTCGAGATTTCTCACAAAACCTCAACATAACAGGCAGATTGTAGATTAAATGCCTCAAAAATAAGCTTGAGATCATCCGAAAAACAACAAGGTCTCCCATGGGATCAAATTGGTAAAACCAAAATCATACTCTGATTGAATTCTCCTTAGTAAACAATGGATAATCTAGCACATAAATCAACAATATATCTGGAGTCCGGACATATAGACGAAAATTCAAAAAAAAGTAGATATGGGATATTTATGCCAACTGCCTTCAATCAAGCCTCAAACACATCATTTAAAGCTCTTTCCTACGATAATATACATTATATTCGGAGCCACAGTGAAGAAGGTCTTGAACAATTAAGCAACGACAAGTAGTCAGGTGAAGCAAGTGGCTTGACAGTTGGCAGGCATGGTAGAGATCACAAACAGGCAGAAGAACGAAACTTCAAGTTCCACATTATGTGGAGAGCTTCAAAGTCGATTAAATTGATCAAAATAAAGGAGATCATCAGCCAATGAGCAAGCAATTCAGTAAACATTGTTTCACACTAGGAATTGGCTAGAGACGAACAAAAAACCAAATTACCAAAACAGAAACTCATAGATCTCAGCAAGTTCACTCAACCAATCTTCTAGGTAAATTGCATATTCAAAAAATTTACATATAAAAAATCAAATTAGCTAATTCTACTCGTAAAAATATACAAAAACCTAAGCCCCCATGAGAATTACAAAATATCGGCGGGATAAATACCATCTGATAGGCAAACTCCAAGGGTAATGAGATACTAAAGTTCCACCTCGTTGGTACGTGACTGGAATATTCGCCGGAATGTCGGCTGCAATATATCTTCGGCTGGGGAAGGCAACGGATTATCGGCAGAGCAAGGAGCAAATATAGAGAGCAAGGAAAAAAGAACAAGCTAATAAGGTGCAGTTCCGGTCAAAACTATGCCGTTTTGAGTAGTTAGAACAAAAAACTAAAAAACTGATCGTGCCCCATTGACCTTAACCCATAATTTGATCTGTTACTTTTCTATTTTCACAATTCTCTTTACCCTTAAATTTTACTACATCCTAAAAAATATAAATAAACAATAAAATTAATAGTTTGGTTTCATAATTAACTTTTTGTTTTCTTTTTCTTTTTCAAATTGTTAATATTTTAACTTAAGATTAAGGTTTTAATGAGTTTTGTTCAGATTGTTTATATACTTTTTCATGAATCTAATGCATACTTATTTTTCTTTCAATAAATATGTAACATGTCATTAATTTTATTATTGTATACTCTAGTATTAAAAAGGAAAATATGATAAAAAGTTTTTAATATTTATCGTATTTTTATAAAGTTTTCATCTTGTTAAATAAATTTATTAAATGAAAAAGATTATATCAATTTAAATAGCACCTAAAGTTTCCAAATTTAAGTTTTATCCATTACCCAAAATTTTTATAAATTGAACATTAATAACTTGACATTGCAATTAGCTTAGCAATCATTAAATAGTGATTACAGGCTTACAGCTAAACTAATAATTACTTAAAAATTCATTTTAAAATCGATAATAATGCAACATATATTTCCTTGTAATTAATTTAGTAATAAATTAGACTTTTCTCTACAATATTGCTTCTTTTACAAAAAATATATTTTACAAAAAAAGTAGTTAAATTCTTTATAAGAATTTATTAATTAGGCAATGCATTTGTTGTGTTTAGTTGTTGAAGTTATCCCATTCGTGGCGTGTATTTGCCGATTATCCTCCAACAATTTATTGGGTACTTTCGTCATTTCCTTCACATACATACCGCTATAAAAATCAAGCCCTTTCTCCCTAACCTAGCAATTACCGATCGGCCGATAGTTTCCAGACCTAATTCAATCATCCTCTTCGTTCAATTTTTCCCTCAAGGTACGCCATCTATTTAAATGTTCTGTTACTGGATCAGTATATGTTTATGATCTGATCCTTACGTGGATCTGATTTTTTTATTTTTGCTTGCAAGCTTGACTTTTTTTGTTTTAACAGAGCTTTGAATTTGGGATCTTTTCTGCGCCTTTTCGATCTATTTCTGTTTGTTAGGTATTAGATTATATGTTTTTATATGTTTCCCTGAACTTGATGTTCATTTCATGTTATTCGCTGTTTTTATTTATGGTTGGCAAGCACCGAAAATACTTGATTCGTTTGAGAGAATGATTTTTCATTTATCGGTGCTAATATTCTGTTGTTTTGGACGTTTGGTGTATATAACTGAGTTTACTTTATTGATGTTCTGTTTTCTTCTATCAAAATTTTGTTCTTTCACGGCATCTTTTTTCGGTTATTTGCTTACGGTGTATTTTAATTAATCTTGGAACTAGTTGGTTTAATATGGGGAATACAGTTCACTTAAAAACAATTATCATGTTTATGTGATACCAATAAGGGAAAATGAATTTATGTTATATTATTCATGATTACTGTCATACTGTGTGCCAGTTAGTCAGTTAAGTTTTTTTTTTAATGGCAACGTATGAGAGATACATTTTTTTCATAGTTATCTTTATTGTGTAAGCAGCATATCAGTATTCAGTATTTTGTTAGAATTTTAGGTTCAATCTCTCATAAAATGGAACTGCTTCTTTTGGCTAACAGATGCAGATCTTCGTAAAAACCCTCACTGGCAAAACTATCACCCTTGAGGTTGAAAGCTCTGACACAATTGACAATGTTAAGGCCAAGATCCAAGACAAGGAAGGGATCCCACCAGACCAGCAAAGGTTGATCTTTGCTGGGAAACAGCTAGAAGATGGGCGCACCCTTGCTGATTATAACATCCAAAAGGAGTCGACCCTTCATTTGGTGCTCCGTCTGCGTGGTGGAATGCAAATTTTTGTGAAAACCCTCACTGGCAAGACGATTACCCTTGAAGTTGAGAGCTCTGACACAATTGACAATGTGAAAGCCAAGATCCAGGACAAGGAGGGAATTCCACCAGACCAGCAGAGGCTGATCTTTGCCGGTAAACAGCTTGAAGATGGTCGCACCCTTGCTGACTACAACATCCAGAAGGAGTCCACCCTCCACTTGGTTCTTCGTCTACGTGGTGGCATGCAGATATTCGTGAAGACACTGACCGGAAAGACCATCACTCTTGAGGTTGAGAGCTCAGACACCATAGATAACGTGAAGGCTAAGATACAGGACAAGGAGGGGATTCCACCAGACCAGCAGAGGCTGATCTTTGCTGGTAAACAGCTTGAAGACGGCCGCACCCTCGCTGACTACAACATCCAGAAGGAGTCCACCCTCCACTTGGTTCTTCGTCTACGTGGTGGCATGCAGATATTTGTGAAGACTCTTACTGGAAAGACCATCACTCTCGAGGTTGAGAGCTCAGACACCATTGACAATGTTAAGGCAAAAATTCAAGACAAGGAGGGGATCCCTCCAGACCAGCAGAGGCTGATCTTTGCTGGAAAGCAGCTCGAGGATGGGCGAACCCTTGCTGACTACAACATCCAGAAGGAATCTACCCTCCATTTGGTGCTTCGTCTACGTGGTGGAATGCAGATATTCGTGAAGACTCTGACAGGAAAGACCATAACCCTTGAGGTTGAGAGCTCAGACACCATTGACAATGTGAAGGCCAAGATTCAGGACAAGGAAGGGATCCCCCCGGATCAGCAGAGATTGATTTTTGCTGGGAAGCAACTTGAGGACGGGAGGACCCTTGCTGATTACAACATCCAGAAAGAGTCTACTTTGCACCTTGTTCTTCGCCTTCGTGGTGGTTTCTGAGTGTTTTCTGTTTGATGATGCTACCTTGTGGTTGTCTGCTGCAGGCCGATGGCTCTTTAAATATGTGTTAAATCTTTGAACTTGGCCAATGTGTGGTTGTGTTTTAGTACTATGTGTGTTGTTTTTTAGATGGCTGCTATAAGGTCATCTAAAGCTTAATGGTTGTGTTTCCGTATTTTCTTTTTATGTGTTTTGCTGGCCTCTTTAAGGCCATCTGGAATAAAGTTGGGCGAACTTTCATTTAAGATGCCTATTCTCTTATAGGTCCCTATGATTTTTTTCAGTCATTGTGATGCAAAGTTATAGGTTCAAAATATATTAAGTTTCTGTTTGTGTACATTTAGTGAATTGTGTAATGCATCAAAGACATCCTTCGTTGTCAGAAAAATATTGCACAAGTTTCTTTTCTGAATGATGATGATGCGGGAGTTGAACTTTGGAATGTTTTAATGTTAGTTTGATCTTTTTCTTCGCTTGACACTTGTTGAAGGCAATGTTTTAAAAAGCGCTTGGTGGGAGCTAAGCGCAGGCGGGGTCTAGGTGGATTCAATTTTTTTATTATTTTATAATAATACATAATAATTATTATAATATAAATACTAATAGTTTAACACGATAAAATGATAACATTAATAACTTAATTTATTATATAATAACATAAAAAATATAAAATAATAAAAAATCGTTGCGGTGTTCTAAAAAATCTCTCCTAGGCGACGCCTAGGCCCCTGATTTTTAAAACACCACTTTTTTATGTTATTTT
Source organism: Euphorbia schlechtendalii (assembly GCA_949673415.1). NCBI lineage: Eukaryota > Viridiplantae > Streptophyta > Magnoliopsida > Malpighiales > Euphorbiaceae > Euphorbia > Euphorbia schlechtendalii. The sequence continues at coordinate 1,861 of CATIWQ010569157.1, read as the reverse complement.
TTTTATTAAAATATTAACTTTTTTTAATTAAAAAATCGGCGCCGAAAAATCAGTTCTCCACCTAACACCGCCCGATTTTACAAAAACGTGACGGTGCTCTTGAAAATCTAGCCTAGGCGGTGCCTAGGCCCGATTTTAAAGCACTGGTTGAAGGTGGTGTAAATCACTGCTTCATAAACCCAGGTAATATGTTAAGCTACTTGGCCTCATTGAAACAAAGGTGGATTGAGAATCTATACGCAAATTTACATCATATACCTAAAAGTACTTATCCCAAAAATCATAAGATAGACTAGACATCTATACAAGTCATTAGCATATTTAACAAAATGATAATCTTTACAACTCAGAAAACTTGATGTTTCTACAATGTGAATCCAGGTTAGCAGCCGAAGTGCATAATCACAATTCACTTTGCCTTCTTCCGCTTCTTACCATTTTGAGTCGTACCCTTTTTCACTTCAGCTTTACCATTGATCATTCTCGGCTGTTTTTTGTTTTGGTCATCTTCTTCACCATCGTTATCAGCAGCAACAGCACCAATATCATCTTCTTCTCCGATAACAACATCATTATCATCTTCTTCATCACTATTGCAGCCACTTGGCAAAGGTTTTTGTTTTGCGGGATGCTTCCTACCGTGAGCTTGAGCTTTCAACTCTCTCCTTGACTTGGCCTTTTTCACAGTTTCATATGCTGCTTCATTCACATCATCTGCAATCATCTCTTCACCGTTATCACTGCTTCTGTCTTCATCCTTTTTCTTCTTTGATGTCTGTCGTTTTGATTTATTCACAGCTTTTGCAACTTCCCCCCCACTCAGTTTTTGCAACTCTGGCACATAGGCTGTTGTCTATAACCAAATCAATAAACACCGTAACACATGTTAGTATTTCAATTCTGCAAGCACATGCCCAGAAGATTGTTTAAGAAATAACAAAAGAAGGCCAATGCTCTCTCTGAACAAGAAAAAGATCCAATCGGGATTACATACCCTACCACCAGCAGTGATAAAATCAATTTTCTTTCCTGACATAATAAAAAAAGTTCATCAGTGCAGATGTGCAATCCGATTAGAAAGTACAACAAAAAGAAACAATAAACTGGTGAATAGACCAGAAATGCAAGTCTAATGATCTCTTCATTGAAATATTCTGATAAGGTAAAACAAGAGGTTCAAGGAAAGGAGAAGCCATAAATCAAAGCAACCCAGGCAATTAACCAATAACAAGATATACAGGATTATATCAGGCAGGTCAGGAGCCAAACCATCAACAAAAACCTTTCAATGTTTCTTTCCTCGGGAATGAAAAATCCAATTATTTGGGAACTGACTAGTATTTGTCCCAACTTCAACTGCCTTTTTCTATGACCTGATCGCTCATATTAAAATTAATATCTTACCATTGACTTTTCCAGGCTTCTTGCCCCATCGAAAATGAAACAACCACTCAAGCGGAAAGCGGTCGCTAGCAGCATCAACTTGAACCGCAAATTGAATAACCTACAGATATTTTCACCTATTTCCATGTTCCATATAGTTTTTCTTTTAGCTGAATGACAGTACGACTAAATACAGAACGAAAAATATCTCCTACCTCCTTGATGCACTTAAGTAATGTTGAACAACTTTCTTTGGTCAGGCTGGAGGCAATCTGCAATGGATGAATCCGGGCCTGTGGCAGCAAATACAGCAAAATCACATTCCAATTCACTCAGCCAAGAGCCAAAAACAAAAAGAGAGAAAAACTTGTGTGATGGAAAGAAATGAACTCAAAGAGCAATCAACAATATAAACCTCTTTCTGGACTCTTTGGTATATATTTATTACACTGCCTCATAGTCATAGGTAGTCGTGTTT
>CATIWQ010569045.1:0-17403 GCA_949673415.1 Euphorbia schlechtendalii | reverse complement strand
GTCAAAAGGTCAATGTTAAATATTACATAAATAATTAACTTAAATATATTACCAAAATATATTTATATAACTTATATCACATATAAATTAATATTTAATTATCACAAAAATAATTAACAAAAACATATTTTATCATATTTTTTATTATCACGGATATAAAATAATTTAATCATTATCTAAATGGTTAATTATTTAAGTATATTACAAAAAATACTTAATTAAACTTATATAACACATATATAATTCAAATAATCATCATACAAATAATTAAAATGTATAAATATATTGCTAAAATATATTCAAACATTATACCTCACACATGTATAATTAAATTCAACAATTATATAATAATTAATTTGGATATTAATGATATATTTTCATTTATGTAACTAATACAAATATATAAAGAAAACAATTATCAAAATTAATCAACATATGAAAAATTTTCAATTATTTTCCAGTAGGTTCAAAATTATTTTCTAACCAATAAAAATATTTTAAAAAATTAAAAAAACTAATTTTTCATAATTTTTAAGCTTTTTTAACACATAATAAATGAAAACTATTATTTTCTGAACCTCAAAACATTTTGAAAAAATAACTATTAAATCCAAAAAATATGAAAATGTGGGGTAGAAAAAATTTCGGAGCGAAACAACATCGTTTAAAAGGTTAAAACATGAAAAAAAATCATAACAGTCGGATAAGTGACACGTGTCACAATCCGGAGCAGCCACAAAGTGAGTTCATGTAGAACACGTCACACAGGAATGCAAGGCCAACCAGCACGCCGGTTCGGTAGCCAGCGTGTGATCCACACGCTCTAGCGTAAGTGGGTAATCGCCAGTGGAGAGTGTGGTCCACGCGCTACCTTCCGACCACTTTCCGGTGACGAGATTTTAGCAGTTCAACTCGTTTTGGTGTTTTGAGTCCGTTGGTGCGGTCCATTTAACGAAAAAATGAACGGAAATTTACGTTTACACAAAATGTCGATTAAAATTGAAACTTTTTCAGACCAAAACACGTAATTTCTGGTAAAAAACGAACTCAGTCACTAATTCAAGCCATACAAACTCTGGCAAAACAAAATTTCCAGAAAATCATGTCCAAAACACGAGAGAGAAAATGAATTCTCTAGACTCCATATACACATCCATATGTGTATATATATATAATAAAAAATGAATTAATTATAATAAATCCTTAAACTCTTGATTATTTGCAATTAATTCCTTGAGTTCTATAACTTTTTAATTTAGTCCAAATAACTAAATTGGATCAAATCCTTTGATCCGATTGACCCGCTCATTTGCGAACTGGGTATTTCCAACAAATGTGTTTGTTCCAAAAAAGAAAGATGAAGCTTCCACCGCCGCTTAACCATAAAAACATGAGAACCTTCTTCTCCTTAACTAACTTGCATGGGTCGACTCAGAGTCAATCGATCTAAAACCAAATCCAGATTGTACAATGGTTATTGTAAACAAACATGGAACTCTCTTTTCGTTAAGCATGCACCTTATACAAAGGGTGACTGAAATAAGCTGTGTGATGAGGATGGTAATTGGAGTCGTTTATGTCATTATGTATTTGATTCATTTTAAACATTACGTGCTGTCCTCTTATTTTGGAGTTTTATCTTTGTACGAGGAAATAAGAGGGGGGAAGAAGAGAGTTTGTATTGCAAACAAATGCACGATGTAATATAATATTATCATCGTTTAAGAAGAGTCAAAGTGAGTTAAAAAGATATGTGAGAATTTACAAAAAAATCACGTGAGAAAAGTAAGATTAAAAATTATAAAACAATTTAGAGGGTGTTTCTCTGAACTTATGATTTGTAACTTATAATTTAAAAGTGTTTTTTTTAACTTTTAAGGAGTTTAAAAATAAGTAGTTAAGTGTTTCTGTAAAACAATTTTTAAGTCATTAAAAATGTTTCTCAAAATTGAATTTTAAGTTACTTTTAAGTTGTTGAATCTTGAAAAGACTATAACGTATATGTTTTATAAAAGGACATTTGGTTTTGAATATAACATAGGGGTAATATTGTAATTTATTTGGTCAAAAAGTAGATTTGAAAAAAGTCACTTTTTAACTCTTAATTTAAAATTCTATTTTTAAGTAAGTTTGACTAACTTTTAAGTTTAGAGAAACATCTCTTAATCAAATAAATGTTAGTATTCGGATTGAAAAACTGTAAAAACTAACCCAAAAAAAAAAATCATAGTTGAACAGTGACAAAGCATAGATATGCAAATTGCATTGACAAAGTGCAAATTTACCCATTGAATGAGGGTGTTTCTCCAAACTTATGATTTGTAGCTTCTAATTTAAAAGTATTTTTTTAACTTTTAAGGAGTTTTAAAATAAGTAGTTAAGTGATCTGTAAAATTATTTTCAAGCCATCAAAAGTATTTCTTAAAACTGAATTCTAAGTCACTTATAAGTTGCTAAATTTTGAAAAGATTAAAAATGACATGCTTTTAAAAAGGTTACTGGGTGATGAATATAATACAGGGACAATATTATAATTTGTTTGGTCAAAAAATATATTTGAAAAAAAATCACTTTCTAGAAGTAAGTATTAGCTACTTCTTACATTTTACTAAAAAGTAACGTTTCTAAGTTGAAAAAATTTAGAAAAATAATAAACTAGGTAATTTTTAATTTAAAATTTAACTTTTAAACGTATTTTATTTACGTTTAAGTTTAGGAAACATCCAAAATATCAAAGGTCTCCCCCCAATAAATTATTTTGCTCTTACTCACACAGTGGCGGCCTCCTCCCGATCACGATCGATTTCGTAGGGTTTTTCGGCCATTTTCCATGGATCTGTGGACGGCTAATGCTTCATTTCCACCTCCTCTTACTAACCACCTCCGCCCCTAAAAACTAAACCCTGTATTGTACGGGATTTTCAGAGGAAGGGAGCTCAAAGTCGTATGATCTCGCCCTTGCTGCAATTTATCAAGGTAATTCGCTTCAACCTTTAGGTCCTCATCTTAGCAATTCCTTGATCGCACGAATATTGTTTTACTTTTGTTTGTGATGTGATATTCTCGACTTCGATTTAAGAATATTTGATGGCCTGTGGTTTTCTCTCTGCTAATCCTACCAAGGCCATGTCATCTTCCCATTTCGTAACTTGTTTATCGATGACCCATTTAACAAAGTGCCACCTGCTAATTTGTTCAGTAACTTTCTCCATCGAGGTTAACCATTACTAAAATGGATTTGGTGTTGCTAGAGTGAATAAATATCTTCAGCTTTACTCATCTGAAGCTACGGACATTAATGTATTCCTTAATAGTCTGAGACTCTAATGAATAGCTATTCTAATTCCATTTGCTTTCATGTTTACATTTTTATTGAATAGTTCTTGATAGTTTACGGGCTTTACAGTGTGGTGGAAGTAATTCTTGATAAATTGTTTATGTCTAATAGAAACTAAGTCGGCTTTATTCAGATCGAAATATTAGATATTAAATAAACATAGTATCAACCTTATCAGTTCAATACTTACCTGAATGATTGAGAATATTTAATAAGACAATTAAATTAATTGCGGCTTGATGTGTATTTCCTTAGATTTTTCGCCTTGTTGTTTATGGAATCGTTATTACATTATTGCTAGACTTTGATCTATCTCTTTGGCTGAGAACTAATTTTCCATTTACTTTTCACTACCCTTTTTGTAACTGAGGCCTTGGTAAGCTTTTTTGGCCACTTATAAAGACATACTATCCTAGCCTTACTGTTGTAAAAATTATGCAGCAGCTGTATACATTATACACCCATTAGTATTTGTTAAGTGTCTTGAATTACAGAGTCAATTACTGTATAATTTTTTTTGTTTTTTATAGAAAAATATAACATTCTTAGGCACAAATGTAGTTTTGAACAACTATTATCCATTTCTTTTCTTATACCGTGTCATTACAAATTTTGTAGCTGTTCCTTTTGATCACCTCCTTGCCATAATTATATTTCTTTTACTTTTTATATTTATCTATTTATATCATTTGTTTGTACTAAATGCTTTTGGAGCTATTGTTTTAGGAGCACCTGTTGGAAACAGTATTTGAAATAATGGCAGATAGATTCTTTTAAGTTTTAAATAGTTTTGAATACAAAAATTAGAGTGGACATGGAAGTATAATATTATCCCCAAGAAGACTTCCATCAGCATTAGGTATCCCCGAGAATTCACTTGACTCATAAATGCTTTTGTCATTAATGATACTTGTATATATAATGTACATGTTTTTTATTTTCCACTGATGGTAAACGTAAGGTCCTATGATTCTAAACGAGTTGAAAATTCGTAATAATTATAAACCAGTTGGTTAAAATATCGTTGGAATTCATTTATTCATATTAGCTTGATGTGGAACATAAATTTGTTTTTTTAGTGGGACAAATGTACCTTTAGAGTACATGTTTTGTATGCCAACACATGGAGCTATTGTAGGAGCTTGGTTTGGAACATGGCCTATCCCATTTGAATAGGAAAGTCCATGACTCCATGGCAGTCACTGATTTTGGTAGACTATCTCCTATAGGCCATCCTTGCTATTATTTTTTATATTGGTTACCCATGAATGAACTCCTTATGATATTCTTATTTTACTTTCACTGGTTAGGATTTGGTTAAATTTGCTGGCTTCTTCATATGAATTTCTCTGTTTTAGATTGTTGATAGCATAATCAGTATACTTCTTTACAGTCACGATTGAATCCTGAGCATTGCTTGATATGACCTATTTAGCTCCTTACTTAACTCAGATTGAGTTAGAAACATTTTCAATTATTTCATTGCTTCAGTTACCTTTTTGGTTTCATCCTATGTTTTATTTTCTCCTCTCTTTCTTTATTTTAACGTCAAGTATATTTTCTATCTTATTGAATGTGCCTTGGTTTCAGTTAGTTCAGGTGATCAGATACAAAATTTAATTATGATTGCGTAAAGTTTATATAAATTCAGAGAGGCGCATTTTTTTTTGTCTTTGAAGAATGTATATCATAGATGATCACACTTCTTTTTCATATGCTATGTGTCAAACATGCTTTATACTTGAACAATTGCATGACTTGTTTTTTATATTCTACTTTTTGTAGACATATCTTTTCGTGTAACTGATTTCATTTGTTTTTAAAACTTTAACTTAGACTAGGATATTTACCTCTAACATCAATGAAATTCAGACATAGCGCATATGTAAGCATTTTTTTATTTTACTTGTACTGATGTATTTGCTTGTGCATTAGAAAACTTCTATTGAAACCGAGTTTCAAATTTACTCATATTATTTTAAGTATTTAAATTGGAACTTCCTACGAGTAATGCGAAACAATGACATACTTGTAAATGCGGATTTTCTTGTTTCAACTTGCCTAATTCTTGATTTTCTTGAGACGTTGAGTAAATGTTTCATGAAGCTGATGAGAAGTGGAAAGTAATTATCCCAAAGAAAGAGCTGCACCACGGTTAGTATGATTGTTCCTTTTTCTTTTTATATAGCTCATTTAATCTGAATATATTTTTGCTTAAACCATGTTGAGGTTCTTCTAAAAAATAATGCGTGGCTTCCTTCAGTCCATTAGTCTTGAGAGACTTGTGTAATTCATAGCAGTTCCCTTCAATCCAAATAATTTAATTGGGTTATTTGGAAATATATATATATATAAACTTGTATATATATAAATAAATAAATAAATATATATATATATATATATATATTATATAATATATAATAATTAATTAATTAAAAGAAAAAAAAATATTACTGTTACTAAATAGGAATTCTTTGAGCCATTCACCCTCGCTGAACTCTTCAGTGAGAGGGGGTTCGGCGAGCCCTGTTTAATTCTGTCCCGAATTTCTATAAATTCGGGACTTTTTAGATTGAAGGGGCTTGAAAATTTAGACAAAAAAATTAGATTTTCAGATAAAAAGATAACGAGAAAAACATCAAAAATATTTTCTTTCAATTTCTCTTGAATTATTTGGATCCAAAACACATTTGGATCCCAAATCTTGATTATTTTCAAATCATTCTTCTTCCTACATTTCTTAAAAATCCTTAGATATGCTCGGGTCTAAAACAAATTTAAAACCCGAGTCTATTATCTTTCGGATTAATATTTTCTTCAAAGATATTCGGATCCAAAAGATTTTTGGACTCCAAATTTTAATTATTTTCAAATCATTTTTTTTCATCTACATTTTCTTTAAATATCCTCAGATATTCTCGGGTCTAAAACAAATTTAGAACCCGAGTCTGATTATCTTTTTGGATAAATAAACATTTATTTTTCCAATTAAACTACAATTAAATCAAAACGAACGAGGAGCGCTCCCGGGGATCGAACGGATACGTCGAGGTGGATTCATAGTGCAAAGGTAAGCCTCTAAGTTCCTAGAACTGCGAATTCTTCGCTCATCGTCTGCTTCATCTTTTTCTGATTTTATTTGTGGACCTAGGAATATTTTTGTTTCTTTTTATGTAAATGATGTTGTAATTCTCTTCTTCATCTTTATTTCTTTTCTTTATTTTTTTGGAATACCCCCACGAAGGGAATTAAAATTATTCCCGGATAACAGACCTCACTTTGTGCCATGCGATCATTTTCACTAATAAAATTGATCAACATACGTATAAATAAAAATGAACCAATTTTTATTTAAAATAATAACTTTAAACCGTCGATAAAATCAAATCGAACATATGTGATATCCTCTATACTAACCTTTGTGGATGCATTAGTATTTTATTTTTCCTTCGGGTATCGCAATTTCATTTTTTTAGGAAATGTAATAGTTTAGCGGGCGGTTGCATCCCCCAATTTTTAAAAGCTTTGTAATCTTTATTTTTCGCATTTACATTCCCATTTACTTACTGCTTTGTGGATGGTTTGTAATTTTGCTTTGTGGATGGTTTATTATTTTGCAATACATGAATCATGCATATAAACTCGAAAAATGACCTAAGTGCGAATATGCGCAAATAAGAAAATACGATTTTCTGTAGATGTAATATAATGTGATCACTTAAGAAATAAACAACTTATCCCGGACCCGAATCTCTGTGTCTTGGTGAGCTGTCCCCCGGACGTTAAGCTTCACAGGGTTCTAATTCCTGGAAAGAGCTAATCCAGGTGGGGACTCCACACTAAGAGACGGCGAATTCGGGTTCGAACCGATCTAAAATTATTTTCGCCTTCTCTTTTAACCTCTTTTCCTTGGTCCCCAGACCCGGTGCACCTTTTTTCAAACACTCCGGTGGACCGCGCCTCTCATCACGCACGCTCTCGGCCCACCGCTCCTTGTCGCCCGCTCACAGCGAGATGACGACATTCTGTTCAGACAAATAAAAATATAAAAAAATAAGCTCACCAGGAATATTGGTCGCGCTGTCATAATACATAAATTCTATGCCATCCCATGATGATTGGGATATTATTTAGGAAGGCCTAGGCAATGGTCGTTAGCTACCATCGTCCCTGTTCAAGCAGATAGAAAATTTCGACACGAGGGTCCATCTCAAGACCCCTCAAGGAAAGCGTCTCAGGTATGTCTCCCTCCAACGAGTCGGAAATGATGGGTACGCCGGGTTTACTTTCACATAGAAAAAATACTGCTTGAAATTGCGAACAGACTGAGGGTGATCTGAAAAGAAGTAAAACCCATCCCTACTGCTAAAGTGGGGATGGTCTTCAGACGACTTCCACCTCATTGACGCTAGCCGGTGGAAGAAAGCAGAATCAAAATTGAGGACGAGCCCGCGACATATCTGGTAATGACCTACGATGTCCGACCAGCAATTAGGATGAATTTGAGCTGCACATACCCCCCAATCCGATAGCAGTCTCGCGATCTCCTCCGGAAGCGGGTAGGTAAACTCGACCCAAATCTGCTCCATATAAATGCTAAAGTACCCTTCTGGAGGGGTGTGTACACGTTCGTGTTGAGCCGGAAGCAGACACGGTTTTCCAATAAGCCATTTGTGAACCTGCGCCTCAAAACAAATGTCCACCTCATGAGCGATGGACACCATGTTTTTAATTCGAGGCGTAGGACCCCTTGCTCGGCTCCTCCTTATCCGCTTTGGGTTTCGAGCCTGCCTCTTTACATCCTGAGGACGTGATGACCCTACTTCCTGGTCTGGGCCTGTTCCCTCTATTGAGCCCTCGCCGCCATCATATTCATCTACGGCTCTTAACAACGAGTCGTCTGAATCAACCGGAGGCCATCGCTCAATAGATATAGGTAGGTTAGTCATTTTCCTACACACCCTTCGTTTAGTCCTAAGAAAGGGACGTTGGTTAGTTCCATCAAAGGTAACTGGCTGGGATAGTAAGTGGTCCAATTTTAAGTTGAGCTTTGTTAAGCGAGTAAAGGTTCTGTCGAAGGCGGCGTCGCTACCGGAGCTACTAGAACTCATCCTAAATAAACAAGGAAGTGTCAGATTGCGAATTCAACAGAGACATAGCCTTATGGAAGTCCGCTTCGATTTGCGAGCCTTCCACGCGCTATGGCCCAAACCAATTCATAAGCCCAAACATGGCCCTCAAACCCTAATGCGCAATTTGACATCTAAAATCTTTTTACTATCCTATGCGACCACGCACGGTGGTCCTATCAACAAAAATAGCCGGAGTTCCCAAACGAAGGGATGTTCTGACGACATTTTCAATTTTAGGCACGCAAAAGTTTGTGTCAGACTAACAGGAGCATTTACGAAACCTTAACATCACCTATATTAGCAGGGAACATCGCAAGCACATAATCATAGTAAAACCTAACTCGTGTTCAGTTAAAGCATGATAATAGACGGGTTTCAGGGCGCGAATAAAATTGACGATGCGATGAATAACAGATTTAAAACATTTAAGGATAGTTAAGGACTTACTTGAAGACTGGAGAGTGAAAGAATAGCTGGGTCAGAGATGCAGTTGCAAAAGTCGCCGAACTAGGATGGATTCTCACAAAATCGCAAAAGAGAATTTCGCAGAAGTGAAAGGGAAAAAACTGAGGAGACGCGTCATTTATAAAGATTTTGAATTTGAAAAGACGTAGATGCTTCTAGAAGGACGCGTGGCGCAATTGGGCAGATTGACGCGATTTACGAAGCACCCTAATAGCTGGCAACAGAATTACAATCGTCAAGTGTTCAAAATTGGGTCGACACCATACCTAGGGCGGCGCAAGCTTTAAAAAGCTTCTCTAACTTACGGGGAGACTTATGATAAAAGGATATTTGTAAGATGATGTCATCTCGTGGATTATAACAAATGACTCATTTTGTGAACCACCTTTTAGTTAGTAGCCCCGCCTCACTTGGCTCAAACTCGTCTCCATTCGCTATGGTTGTTTGGTCTCAAGTATCGAGATAGTGTCACCTCATGAGTTGGTTGGACCCGCCTCGAGGGATTCTTAAAGTGATCACAAGAGAATGCTTCAGTTTCATCAATCGAGACAACGACCGCCTAGCCAAAGGGAGCTACCACTTATATAACCGAGTCCTAAAATCAAGGAACATATGAGATCCAGACCCGGTCTCCCTTGATTTTAGGGATCACGATCATGTTTTGACTATTTCAAATCCCCTTGATTTGAGGGATTTGACAAGGCTTATAAATAGAAGAAGGAGAGTCCAATGACAGGTTCTTAATTTCAATTCTCCTCTTCTTAGTTTTCTCTCTAAATCCTGCAATCTACCATATTTTATTAATTCACTGACTTTATCATCGGAGGTAGCGTCGGGGAAAAAGCCCCGACTTTCACTTGATTTTAATCTGTTTCACAGGTGGATTCTTACGTTCAAACAATTAAATACAATCTGAAGTCCCACAACGGTTGAATCAGACTCAGATCACGAGGGAACTTTCAATTTCTATTGTTGGGTCAAGTTCATATCACTCTGGATGGATGGATGGAGACAAAGTAACATAAACAAACAAAATAATAAAACTAACTCCATAAATATCAAAGAATAGTGATGTTGGACATTTCATGTTTATAATCTAAATAGTACATGCTGGGTTGTCAATTCTGTGACTTCCTGAATTTTAATTATTTTAGTATTATCGATTCATAATTGAATATCGGTCGATAATTAAATCAACAAACATTCGAAAATTCTATATTGACACCAACTTGTTTGACACCCATTTACACTTTACAATCTCCACCATTCATCTTTGGGTAGTTAGATCTCCACCATAAGATGAAAACAAGATAGATGGTGGAGATTGCATAGTATCAACGGGTGTCAAACAATTGGTATCAATATAAAATTACCGATAAACATTTACCTCATTATTAGTAAATTAATAAATTGTGGAAACTATTTTTAGTAAAGTAATGACTTTACTCCTTAGCATAATTGGGTCAATCATCATAATGTTCATCCAACGGTGATAAAGAGAGTAAAATATGACTTAATACAAAAATAAATTCACCATGAATAGTTAGTTATATGTCATCTTCTTCATTCAGCATGAGTAAAATGAGGTACTCCCTCCAATCCAAAATAATTATCATTTTAGGATTTTTGAAAATTTTCAAAATAAGTATCGTTTTTTTATTTCAATATATTTTCTTGAACATTTTACCCATTTTACCCTTTTTAATATACATTGAAATTGATAAAAAAAAAATAAAATATCCAACCAACTTTCAAATTAACAAAAATTATAGGAATAAATAAGTATTTTCAATACTTTAATTAATATGACATTGGTTATAACAAAGAACGATAGTTATTTTTAAAAGGAGTAAGTTACTATTTTCACATACATTCTCATAAAGTTTTAATTCCATTACATAACAATTTATTAGTTACTATTAAAAATGACAACTAAATAAGTTAGTGGAAAACTTTAATTTTACTTTATGGTAATGAAAAAGTTTAAATTGCTTAAATATATGAATAAATTTGAATATATTAAGATTTAAATTTGAGGATCGATAAGGTGATAAATTTTAGTCATTCTCTATCATCGTTTGAGTTGATTGAGATTTAATTGCTCGTAATATCTAAAATTAAATCTCATTGGAATTTTATGAATAATTGAAACTGATTAAAATTTTCAACTTTTACAATTCTTAAATTTGTATTGTCATTATTCTTAGATTATACGCGGTTAAACAAAAATTGCAAATGTCATTTTATAATCAAATTTTTGCATTTTGAGTGTGTGAATGCTGTTACCAAGAAATGGTGAGTATTTTGATGTCTTTTGCTATGTTATCCATTTCAAGTTTTTTTTCTATTTTTTCGTATTCTTAAAAATTGACACTTGCGATTGTTTTATGAAAGATATAAACAGAGATCCGAATTGTGAACATAATATTTGAGTATTGTAACCACTCAGAATTTAAGATGCATTTAGGAAATAATACTCACGTGATTTATATAAAGAACCAAAATCAAAATAAAATTTAATACACATTTTAAATTATAATTTGGTGGCACTCAAACTCATAAAACTTTGAACCAACCAATAAACATTTCTAGATGCATATTGAGTTATTTTATCATCAAATAACCAATTTTCTTTCATAGTTTCCTGCATATTAATATTTTCTTTGGTGTATATCATGTCTGTTCATGGGTCGGGGTATCCGCCCAGCTCAGACCGAACTTGTTTTTTTAGGGTTGGGCTTGAACACTCAATTTTTAAAAAAATCCAACCCGACCCCGAACTTATTGAAACCCTATATTTTATGAACCATGCTTGGTTAATGTACAAATATCAGAGCTCGATCCGATTAATAATATATATATAAAATATACATTTGTGTATTATGTTTAATAATTATTTTGAATTTTTATACATGTTGATTTTTTTAATTATAATAAATAATTCATACAAAAAGACATAGAATAATTTAATAGAAATGTAATTCATATAATATTTATATGTAGTTATATAAAAACTAACCCGAGTCTAGCCCGAGTTTGAAGTTTTAAAGTACGAGCCAGATTGAGTTTGGGTTGATGTTGCTTACACAAAGCTCGATCAAAACTGATCCGAACTTGATCTAGCCGCCTGATGAACAGGTATAACGTATAAGATTTAAAAATGTTTAACATTGTACTAAATTTAAAATAAATTGAAAAGCATTATCAAGAAAATGGAAAATTGACTCTGATGGAAAACTTAATGGATAGGATAAATAGAAACATTTTGACCATTTTTTGCCCTAGCCGAGTTGAGTAGGTCCTAGCCATAGCATATTTGGAAACGGTTATGATTCATGTGATGCACTAGGCTGCACAGAGTATTATCATACATCGTCCACACTCTAGCATTTCCTCTCAACTTCCTTTCTCCTTCGCGGTTAAGCAGTTTCATTCATTTTTCCCTCTCATAACCGCCGTTGCTTGAGCAGCAACAAAGCGAAACCATTTCCACTTTTGCAGAGCAGGAGAGGCCACTCCGTACTCAGGTTTCTGCTACTTTCTTCTCATTTTCTCTTCCGTTTGCTTCTTTGTATTTTGTGATCCTACTGTTTGTGCATTTTTGTTTTGGATTCTGTTCGTTTTTTTTTTTGCTTCATTTCTTATGGATTTCGAAGTTTTCTAAGTTTGAGCTCTCATTTTAGATTTGCATTCTTCAATCATTGCAGAAAGGATGCTATCTGTGTCTAGGAGAGGCAAAAGTAAGACTGCTGCATGTAATAGCCAAAAATTTGTAGGAACGTCTGTTAGGAGCCCGAATTTCGAGGTAAACGATTCGTTTCCTTCTCCTGATTGCTCTTTGGCCGTTGCGAATGTAAGACCAGAACACGACGATACAACTTCTGGGCGTAATGATGTGAACGAGGTGCTGAAATTGTTCCGTGAGATACTTGATGAGTTGAAAAGAGAGGAAAAGCTGAAAGGCCGTCCTACGAACATCAAAGTTCATCTGGATGCGTTAATTCGCCTTAAGAAAATGAACATTTGTCTAAATCAAGAAAAACTAATTGGAGCGATTCCTAATATTGCCGTCGGTGACAAGTTTTCGTGTAGAGCTGAGCTTGTTGCGATTGGACTTCATCTTCAGATTCAACGAGGAATTGATTACTTGAATAAGGGTGGAACCTTGTTGGCCACGAGCATTGTTGACAGCAATCTATATGAGAATAAGAGAAACTCTGAGGATTCCTTGATTTATTCTGGTGAAGGAGGGATTCCTAGTTGCAGAAATCAGCAACGATATAGAGATCAGGTGCTTGAAGGAGGAAATCTCGCATTACAAAATAGTATGCATAGTCAAACTCCAGTCAGGCTTATTCGGAAGAGTTCTACATCATCACTCAGCAGCATTTTTGTGTATGATGGCTTATTCTTTGTTGTGAAGATGAAGCCAGAAAGAGCCAAACAGCATGGCAAACGTGTATATCAATTCCATTTGGAAAGAATTCCGGGGCAAGTCCGAGTCAGTGAAGGACCCGGAATCAAATTGACAAAAACAAGGATCATAAGTGATATTTCTAGTGGGAAAGAAGAGTCTAAAATTCCTGTCATAAATGAATTTGATGGCGAGAGACCTTCTGAATTCACATACATTGCCAGTATGAACTATGAAGGATTACAAATGGAAGGCATATCAGATGGTTGTGACTGTACCAGACAATGTTCAAGTTCTGAAAATTGTTCATGCCAACGAAAAAATGGAGAAGAAATTCCCTATGATAATCGGGGGAATCTTGTTCGGAAAAGTCCCTTAATTTTCGAGTGTGGCAGCTCTTGCAAGTGTACTGATTCTTGCTTTAACAGAGTGACTCAATTGGGCAGGAAAAAGGAGCTAGAGGTGTTCAAGACTGAAGCCACAGGATTTGGCGTTAGGTCAAGGTCACATATTGGACCCAACACTTTTATATGTGAGTTTGTTGGTGAAATCGTTGAAGAAATGGAGATAGAGCCTGGAGAAATCATCGAAGAATGGGACATAGAACGAACGAGGCTTGTCAATAACGAGTACTTGTTCAGGCTTCAGAATTCTGAGAACCCGAGTTCTTTTGTCATTGATGCATCTGCCAAGGGTAATGTTGCTAGATTCATTAATCACAGTTGCAATTCTAATCTTCATGTGCAGAGAGTGCTTTTCGATCATTTGGATAGCAGAATGCCTCACATAATGCTGTTTTCGAAGCAACACATACCACCTAACCAAGAATTGACATTCGACTACAATCATAGTTGGGGTCTGAATCATCATGTTGAGGCAAAGAAATGTAAGTGCAGATCTTCTGAATGTCTTGGTAGGTTTTACTAGGATGCCTGAAACAGTGAGTTTTCTTTTGCTATTCTAAACTTGTGAATGCATGCATATTGGTTAATGCCATAATTAAGTAGAGTGTTTATTTTTGCTATGCTTAACTTGTGAAATTGCATGCAAATTGTGTGCTGCTTTTTGGTGGAGATGTTAATGGAGATGGAAGACTTATGTCACAAATTGATTTTATGATTGGAAACAATCCTTATTCTTTTACAATTCATTTAATTTGCTGACCAGATTTGGCCATTTACGGGTACTGAATCCATATTTCTTTAATTTATACTCTTTCAGTTGTTGGAATGGACTACAATTTACTAAAATTCAACGGTTCAAATTCATCGTATGGTTGAGATTTAATAAATATAAGGCATAATGCATCGGTACCCCTGAACATATCTTTAAAAAGCTATTTATCAAATGAACTTTCAAAAGTTTCAAATAATTACATGAACTTGCAAAATGTTCAGCATTTTCCTTCTTAAAAAATGAGGAGGTAAGAAAAATTACATCTTTAAAAAGTTAAATCAATCAAAATTTGACATGTGACATTAATGTGTATAAATGAATACAATATTTACAAGTACAAGGGGTTAATTAGAACTTTTAAAAGTTGAGGTATGAACAAGTTAATTTCAACCGCTCCAATACATTCGGCATAAATTTTAGAGCTTTAACAATTTTTTGGCACAATCCTAATGCCTAATTGCCACATGTGAGATGATAATGTTTATTTACTTAGTTTTTTTTACCATGAGGGTGAAATTTCTTGAAACAGCCCCTCTTTAATGGGAATCATGGCAATAACAATTCCTTAAGAGGTTAACCTGTATAAAGCAGGCAAGGATTTAAATGTTGCGTATCGTTATTTCATGCAATCTTTCTCTGCCACATAATCCTACCATTTCAAGGACAATTTGATTTTGTGGACCCAGCACTAGACAATATTATTAATATAAATTTAAAATATGCATTAACTAGTTTAGTCGTTCATCCTATGAGGTCTCGGTTTAAAACCTGATGCTTAATAGAAGTAACGGAAAAATGTGCAACAAAAATAATTTTTTTACCAAAAAATAAAGAGGTTCAAGATATTCCGTATCAATGATCAGCACAAAAGAATGTAAAATAATTTCTTTACAATGTATTAAGCTTGTTGAGATTATAAGTTAATCATGGAAACTAATGCCGAGCTTCCTAATATATTAATACTCTAAAACAAATTTTCTTACAAGTCAAATTAAATAACCAAATCTTTAGCTTTTTATTTCTATTTGTTAATGACATCTTAGACTTTCTTTGAGGCGTTTTCGTTCTTAATGATTGGCCCATTGGTGCAAAAGCTGAAGGCCTAAATAGACACAAAAAATGTATTTTTTTACTTTATATTTTTTAATATTATAAAATACAAACAAAAAATTTATTTTTGTGTAACATTAGAAGGCCATTATGAAAAATAATATCATAGCGACATAAAAATTTAATATTTTATACTTATACACAATTCCATTTTTTAAAGTAAAAGAATATAGTAGAATTATAATTTAAATATTTAATTAATCATATAATTTTTGCTATAGTAGACATCAGTTTTTATTGAATGGTACAATGTATTGTAGTGCTTAAAAATGCCGAACCAAATTTGGCGGAATATTGCAATGATCTAATATTTATAATGAATTGTAAAAACTCAGTTTTTGTAATGAAAATAACTTTTTAATTTATAAAAATGAATTTGGAAGATGCATGATGAAAATATATTAATTGAGTTATATACTCCACTAGTTGAATTGGTATAATGAAATCAACTTTTAAGCACCCCAACAATCAAATGTAACATCCCATTTCATAACATCATATTTACATTTAGATACATATGTTATATGTCATGAAATTTATTATATGGTATAATCATATATCATATATTGTTTTAGACATTTATTTAAGTTATATAAAATACGAAATTGAATATTTAAATAGATAGCTTCGGGATGTTATTTAGAGGAAAAATAATTATAGTTCGTTAAAATATTTTAGTATTATTTGGAGTAGTTATTTATTAGAATTAGTATGGAATAAGTATAAGTGTAGTATAGTTATAAGTATTGGTATTTGTACTTAATTCTATAATGGAGGGGTAAAATGGTAATTATACTAAGATTAGAAAGAGATAAGAAGAGATAATATCATATTATCTCCTTCAAAAGAAAAAGAAAACGTAGACCTTAGAAGAGAAGAGAGAAAGAAGAAGACGGATAAAGAGAAATCAAGAATCAGGTATGGTTTCGGTTTTGTAAAGTGATTTTCGTAGGGTTAGAAATAGAATTCAGAGTTAACATATTAAAATGGATTGTAGCTCTGTATGTTAGGGTTCTTGGTATAAAATTTGGAGATTTTTTAATAATGGGATTTTGTTCGATAATTGTTTGAATTCAGACTATCCAGAGCAGAATAGTTATAGTAGCAGATTGGGATTCAAACTGATGGTGCGGTGTTTATACTAATTGTAAAATTCTGAAAGTTTGATATGTTTTTGCAACATTTGTCTAGTTTATTTGATAAAAAGAATTAGTCCAATCTAAGCTTTGTACGAAAAGTTATGGTTGTTTTACTAAAAGTTGCTCAGGTGAAAGGGGATAGATGCAGGGTATAAAGGATTGATTCACCAAAACTAGTATATTGATTGGATGGTTCTGAGATTTTAGTATGTTATACCTCTATGTCTTAGAAAGAGGATGGCTTTAGTTTTAGGTCGTTTGGTTTAGTATTTTGAAAGTTATAAGTTTTTAAGTAGGTTAAGGTCTGTTGGTTTTCAAAGGACAATAAGTTTTGTAAGTTCTGAGTTCAGAAGAAAGCCTCAGATTGAAGCCTCATCTGGAGAACATGAAGTCATCAGAGGAGCTATAAAGTCCCAGAGGCAATAAAATTCAGAGATGGAATTAGGTAAATGTTAGACGATCTCAGATGGTTGAAAAAGTCCCTCTGAGAACTACAAAAGATCAACTCTAGTTCATTAGCGCCAAAAAGTCAAGACGACTGATTTAGCATTTAATACCGCCGCACGCCTCAGGCTGACGTCTACTACAAAACAAAGATTGCTGCAATTTCAGGAACAGATCTTACCTACT
>CATIWQ010569034.1:0-20523 GCA_949673415.1 Euphorbia schlechtendalii | reverse complement strand
ATAAAATGTAACCACTGAAAAAAGGGGAGAGTGGTATGGAGCATAAAATGCAACCACTAAGAGTGTTTTAGCATCCTAGGTTACCTAAAAATTCCTTGAGAGAAATTAATCAAAGTGTGCTTTCTATGTCCTTTATACTTTTTACTATGCTAAAGAGAAGGTAATATTCGAGTATGCATATAACACCTATATGAAGATGTGATTCGGTTAACTCTCCATTAAGAACAAAGGTATGCAACTAAGCTATATAAATTGCACATTAATAATTTGTGGGAAATTTCAAACTTCTACTTGAAATCTTTTGCAATGTGGAATATGATACTCACTGCAATAGTCTTTCGCCAAATGAGGTATGAACTTATTAACCAATTTATACATTTCTGTTGAATTTACCTTGAGGACAAGGAAAAAGTTAACTGTGGTGGTATGATAAGTGTATAATTACACTTAATATCATATTAATTTTATACACTAAACACTATAGTTTAAGTCATTTTTATACTTCATATAAAAGATTTCATTTGGTATGTAATTGTTTTTTATGCAAATGCAGATACTAGGTTAATCTTGGGAGTAAAATGATCAAAAGTGGAATTCTATGAAAAAAGAGTGAAAAAGGTGCAAAAAGATGCGTGGAACTCAAAGATTTGGCATAGGATCGAAGCTGTCGAAGATCAGTGAAGTTGCAAGGAGAATTCTGAAGAAAAATGCAACTTACGGTCACGACAATCATTCGCAATCATGGCTTGTTCTTCTTTAGATCAGAAGTCTACCAATCAAAGATTCACAGTCACGACATGTATATCATGGTCGCGACTTGGATGGTTTTTCTGGTATTATCTTCTTAACTACCAACTGCCAGATAAGCATGATTAACCGCCATCAACCGCCATCAACTACCAACGAAAAGACACTTATCAGGAGTCAACCAATCATGAAAAGGTGCTTATCCATTGTGGATTATATCAAAGCTTCTCAACCAATCACAATGAAGAGATGTAATCATTCACCAATAGACACAACCCTTCGTTTGGATAGACGCAACCCTTCAAACTCTATAAATAGGGCTCCACACTTCACAGATTTCGTGCACCAATGTGACACCAAAAGAGAGGAGAATATTAGAGTGCAATTATAGGTTTACATATAGTGTATGTAGATAGAGAGTTCGCTACGTTCATAAGCGTTAGCGAGAAAATGTTTAAGTGATTCGAATCCTTATTTTGATCACTAGATTCTCTATATTCTCGAGCGATTGTTGTATAAGTGTACTTGCAAATCACTCATCAATAAAAGTTTCCGTTCTTCAATATTCGTTTGTTTGATATTCGCAAAGAATAGCATCCTAGCGGAGGTTCTGTACGGGCTGAGACCGAATTCAAAGCAGAAGCAGGAATTGCGGGAATGGATGTCTCCCATTAAATAGTGGATACAGTTTGATCAACTTTGGCTTTCACTTGCATACCTTACAACTTTTCTTTTCTTTCTACTTATACTTTCTATTTCGAAGTTTATGATATGTCTATGTGTCATAATGCGTATTTCATGTTAAGTCTTTCAATGTAATCAAGTTATATGCATTGGAGTTAATTTTAAGAGTAGTTTCGGGCTTAACAATATCCTGTATAATCACTGGATCTGTGATATAATGCTATTTAGTGAGCCAACATTTTTGGAATGGTAACTTGCTAAATGTGGCTATGTGAGAGAGACGTACTAAGCATAGTATTGATGTTGTCCAGGTTTATATGATAGTCTTAATTCATTTGTGCTAGATCTAGAAAAGTCATTTCATGTGTTGCTCTATGATAAATAATTGAACATCTGAGTATTTAGAACTAAGTCTATTAGATTAGTTTAGTGAATTGTAACATCTTTGTTGAACTTGCATGTTTTCTCTACTTTCCTTATTTCGTAGGGAAAATCTATATATTTAGATTCTCTAATCTTTGATACATATATTTACTCATATTTCATTCTAACCCTCCTATCCAAAAAACTATACATTATTTTATTTTCTTTTTATCTTATCTTCCTTGTTGATCTTTAGAACTAGCCCTTCCCTGTGGGATCGATATCTTTTAAAACTACATCACAACTATATACTTGCAGTTATCATCATTTTTCTATTTGATAAGGGATATTGACAACACCTATATTTTTCACGAACAAGTGTTTGGCACCGTTGATATATAGCAGAATCTTGTGAACATACTATTAATTAAACTCATCTGCATTAATTTAGTCACTAGTTTACTAAACAAGCCATTGAAGGGCATTGTGCTATGGAAGATAGGAGATGAAGAGAAAATTGAAGTGCCAGCTGGTGCTGGTGAAATTGCTGCATCTGGGATGAGTTACGAGGCAAGGGCTTGTCATGAGCTGCTTGCTAAGTTCCTCCTACCCAAAATAAGGTCTCTGAGCAGCTACAACTACTTCGAGAGTTGTGTGGTTTACCACATGGTAGAAGGAAAGTAACTAAATTGGCCAATGTTACTTATACATCACTTGACCAAGGTTACTACCATCTACCATATGGGGTACCTCATCACCGCTCTTATGAAGGCAATGCGGTTGGACATTGCCCCATTTTTTATGGATCGGGGGAGATGGTGGTCCTGGTAAAAAAGCTACTTAACATGCCTCACTTTAGTTGAGTGAAGTATAAGTAAGTTCACACTCGCTATACTAAGGCTAAGGACCTAAAGCTGAAGAAGGCAAGGGTGGAACCAACTGTGTTCTCTAAGGTTGTTCTCAAGGAGGATGAGGATAATTTTGTGGTAGATTTCAAGGGGTCCAGCAAGGAGATAAATGAAGACATTCCTCTATCTGCTCAATTGGTGCAAATTCCAATCACTACCTCAACAACCTCCTCTCCTAAGGCGAAAGCTGGCTCACAGAAAGTTAGAGCTAGCGTAGTAAAAGAAAGGGTAGAGTCACGCCTTCCCAGCACTAAGTAAGGTAGAGAAAGGTCCTTAAATTGAAAATTCCCACTTAGAGGGAAGCTAAGGTGAGGTAATTGATTGAAGAAGAAGAGGATGCCATGGATAAGGAGGAGACCTTGTTCAAGAGGATGTGCAAGCTTGAGGTGACTGAAGTAATTGAGGATCAGGGTTCCTCAAAGAAATGCAAAGAGGACCCTAAAAGTTCAAGAACTGAATGAGCAACCAATGTGGAGGAAATACTTTCCAAAGCAAAGGGAACTCAACATAATTGCTCTGCCACCACTCACCCCTTGAAACGAAATGTTCATGTGGTGAGCAGTGAAAAAGAGGATGATGGTAAATCAGAAAAACCTTTAAACCAAGAAGAACCTGCTCTTCTTGAGGCCAACATTCCTCAACCAACTCCCACTCAACCTGAGCAGTCCTCTACTCAAGTTGAGTTACCTGAGGTTGACCCATCCTTGGGTTAAATAGCCAACCCCCATGTACCTCAAAATCCTACCCCAATTTCTTCTGTAAATCCTTCCATCCCAACTCCTTTATATTCAAAAATTCCGTCTTCTCTTGTAAATCCTCAACCTCACACTTCTAATCATGTAAATTCCCAATAAATATCCCTTCTCTTTCTCATACTCGAGATTCTTTCTCCCCCCATCCTTCTCCTCCTACTAATACTGAAACCACAATAATCCCTTTTCCTATTAGACCCAAATCTTTTCCTACTTCTTCAACTGTAAATTCTTCTGAACCTACAACTTCTTCAAACTCATCCTCTATCCCTCTAACCCCTTTGGTTAGAGAAGTTCCTAACGCTTAGAACTTCGCTCAGCCTGGAAAAGAAAGCACTAATGGTATTGAGGTAAATTTTACAACTAGTGAAGTACTAGTACCCAGCAGTAGGCTTGTCTAAGAGGACTTGGCTTGTCAATCTATCTTGCAGCTAACAACGAAGCAATTCCCCTCTCTCAAAATTGATGCTAAGTTAGATGAAGAAGTTAGCCGTGTGCTACTGTCTCAGGAATTGATAGACTTATCCGCTAAAACTAAGGTTACGATTCAAGGAACACTCAAGTATTCCCTCTGAATCTCTCTACTTTGAGAAGTTTGAGAAGATTCAAGGAAGCTTGTTTGTGATTTGCAACCACCTGGCGAAGGAAAGCGTCAACAGTTTAGTGGACAAGATAGCTCTAATCCTAACTAGATTGTCTGATTCTTCAGCATAGGTTAGTGCAGTTATCTCCTCTATCCCTATGCCTAGTGTCCTTGCTAATGTGGTGGCACGCTACTGCTGAGTAGCTTGAATACTACATTAGTGGCTCAAGATACACAGTTTTATCTGTTTGGCGAGGAGCAAGCTAAAATAAAGCACAACATGGATAGGAAGATAGAAGCTGTCCATAAGGAAGTGGAGACCACTAAGGACATTAGTCATAGTATGGCTAAGGTGATGGAGTTCATAGCCAGACTTTTGAATAACCAAGATAAGAAATTGGATTGCTAGCTAAAGGTGGTGGAAGAGACTGGGAAGAAAGCTAAGAAACCACTACTTAACCTTGATGTGCTAGCTGAGAAGATGGAGTCTGCTTGTAAGCTTATCAACAACAATTCTGATGATAGAATATCTAAAGTGCAGAAGGCTCTCATCGATGCTATGCCCAAGTTGTTCCCTAAGCCAAGTAAGTCTCTTGACCCGGATACTGGTATCTCAGTGAATAAAAAACTGAACTTTATGAAGGATAAAGTCAATGACATGCAGCACTCTATCAATCAAATAGTTACTACGGGGATTCATAACTCAAGGGATATTGAGTTCATGGCTAGATCAATGCACTCCATTTATCCAAGGATCATTGACATGGAAGCTCAACTGAAGATTGTTATTTTCACTTCAAACTTTCGTTGTTTATTGCAATACTCTTTATAGTTTGTCTACCAAGGATTTGACCAAATAGCCCATCTCACGCGGTGCTATCATCTACTTCTTAAAGAGTTGAATGATCAAGACATCGTAACTCAGAAAGGGAAGGAACAGCTTGAAACATAAATCTCGCCAGCCATCATTGGGAAGCAAGAGGATTTCTAAGCTGTCCTCGAGTCCTTTAACTTGTGCATAGAGCAAAATGTAAAGTGTCAGGTAACAAAAGGGGAGAAGGTAGTGGAAGATGCAACAAGAACGGTAGCATAGTATAGACTTTCATTAGCAAGTCAACATTCACGTCAACCTCATGATCCTCAGTCTCAGCAAGCTCAGCAACAAAAATCGCATCACCAACAACATTAGTACCACTCTTCGTCTAGTAATCCAAGAGGTGATCCAAGCTCTCAGCATCGTAGATAGCTATAGACTAGATTTCTCTTAGAACTTGTAATAAGGCTTAATGTAATCTTAGTTCAGAACACTCTTTGTGAACTGACTAAGTATTCTTTTGATAATCAATAAAAATTAAAAGTTTCTCCATCTAGTCAAAGTTAAGAGCTTCTTAACTTAGTATTTGCTATTAAATGCATGTATGTTTCTACTTAATAATATGTTGCAGGAACTTATGTTGAGACCAATTCAAAGAAAAAGTTGAAGTAAGATAAAGTCCCAAATTGAAGAAAATTCTCTAAGTATGGAGAAGCTGAGCTATTTGAAGAAAGATCCACTCAGTATGGAGGAGTTCAAACTAACTAAGGAAGTCACTCAGCATGGGGGAGTCTTACATCACTTACCATGTATTTTCGATATCTTTGAAATATTTATTCAATTAACCTATCCTACTACATAGTTTGTTATCTGTCCAAAATGGGGGAGATTGTTGAACCCAAGTTAATAGTACTTCAAAGTATTTAAACGTTTTGGAAATAACAAATTGACTAGGATAGTGAAATTAACTAAGTAGTAAGTATAATCTTAATTAATGAAGTTTACTTGAGTTTCTTTAAGAGAAAACAACTTAGTTTACTAAGTAATTAATTAAGTTATAGCTTAGAGTAAGAAAAGCTTAGTTGAGCTAAGTATTACATAGTTTATAAGATTTATACTCAATTATGCTGAGTTAGCTTTTCTATATGAAAGTTGTGTACCTTTGATGCTTAGAGAAATATTTAACACTTGTTCTATTTACAATTTCCGTGAGAAATGGAATATACTTTAATGCTTTTCAGGAGAAAAAGGGTTGAAATTGAAGAAGATATTCCAGTGGTCCTCATAAACAAAAAGGTGTCAGTACATAATGTTGGAGATTCCTCACAAAAGTCCAAGACAAAAGGAATCCTCTGACATGCGTCATTTCTTAGTGTCTCCGCGCAACTTTGCAATGTCAACAAGTCAAGGAATAGCAGAATTCTACATTGCAACTCATGCGCCCCTCTATCAGAATGATTGCTTGAAGGAAATGAGTTTTTGACAACGGACTAATCTCACACTTCAACATTCGAGATCTCTATCTCTAAACGTCCTGGAATTTGTATCCAACGGGAAAATTCGAAAGATTTGAAGAGAAGAGATATTAAAGTTGTCAGGATGAGAAGTTTGCAATAGCTATTTCCAAGAGCTTCAAATATAAAATAGAAGACTGGAGCAGACGTTCAAACTTGGTGAATCACCTCGAATTTCTTCAAGAGATGAAACTCTATTCAAATACTCACAGCTTCGAGAAATTTCACATCAAGCAATCTGCAAACGCTCATTGTCAAATTTGTTTGTAATAGAGAGAGAATAACACTTAAGATTTAACATTGTAAAGGACTCAGCATTCTATAAGTTGAATTTCTCAGTTCGCAATTTCTTTAGAAATCAGAGTGACGGTTTGGGAAGGGTACCCAAATTATGGATTGAGTGGTAGTTAGAAAGAAAGGTACTTTCTGTAATTGAGTCTACCCATTGTAAAGGCTTCTCCACCTAAGGAATGAATGAAATCACTAGTGGATTAAAGCTAGGAAAGGAATCCGAGGACTAGAGGTAGGCTAGGGGTCGAACCAGGATAAAATCTCAGGTTTTGAAGTTCTAACCTTATTCATTTGCCTTTATCGCGTTCATCTCATTCATCATTCTATCTATGTTAATCGTTTTGCTTGAAAAACCAATCCGTACTGAGTAAAGTACTCAACAAGTGATTGAAGATAAACTATGCCAGCAAAGTTGAGCAGTTTATAGTTTTTTGACCTAGCTTAGCAAGTTATACTCAGCACGCATCTAAAAATTGCACTTGGTAAATATTTTTATAAAATCCAAAAAGTAACCAAGAATTGCATTCACCCCCCCCCCCCTCTCTGCTGTTTAATTAAGCCGTTTAGGACCAAAAATATTGAGTATTATGATAATTATATTCTTTTCGGCTTGAGGAAAAGAAAATTTTCTAGTCTTTGTGGAACCACCACATAAGTTAGAAGAGGGTTGTTCCTTCCAATAAAATTTTCTGAAAATATGGGGTTATTTCAAATTTTGGAAAGTGTGGGGGTATTAAAAAATATATAATCCTTTAAGGAAAAGAATATTTCTTAATTTTATGTTCATAATTTTAAAGTCATTATTTTTAGAAGGTTTTATTTTCAAGCTTTGTGTTATAAAATTTAATTATTACTTTGAGAGAAATTAATTTTGTTGTCACAAATGTGTATTTAATTATTTGATTTCTCTTTTAAAGAAAAGGGGAAAACGAAAGTGGAATTTTAGAAAAGATAAAATATAAAGTTTTTATTTATAGGATTTTGTAACAACTATATTATTTTTCTACTAAATGATGTTATTGACAGTGTTTTAAAAAGAGCTAGGCGCTAGTCGGGTAACCGAAGATGAATCGAGGCCTAGGAATCTAGGCAGCGACCCTCAAAATAGCGCCTAGGCGGGGATTTTTAAAACAGTGGTTATTGATACACTTTGAGATACAGAATTTTTTGACCTATTGGGTTATAGAAAATAAATTGAGTATTTCTCAATAAAGATATTTTCATATGAGTTTCAAGCAACTATATTTTAATTTAGTATGTTTTATTTTGTACGTTGGAAATATGAATTGAGAACTTTTATAAAGTTCTAATAGATGTTGTTTTCATCTTTTGATAAAGACAAATGTGTATATACTAAAGTTTAATGGTACATGTGTGAATACATGTCTTGATGCAGTTCATGTGATTATCTTTATCCCGAGTATTGATGTTATCAATAGAATAAAGATATTTTTCTCATTAAAGTTTGTTATGAAAGACATGAAAATAACACTAAGTCATAGACGGCCTGTCGCAACCAGAACAGATGGTGTTGCATTGAAGTGTTGCGATTTTTGAAGGAAAAAAGGATTTTTCGAAACACATTTTAAGAAGTGTTGCAATAGATTTTTTTTTTGGATCAAATACACTTTCATCGCAACACTTTCAGTCTAACCGTTGCGAAAAACACTGATGAACAGTTAAAACATAGAAGCGGTATATTTTGCCGCTAATTTTTAGACGGAAAATTGAAATAAAAAATGAATAAAAATATTTAAAAAATGCTATCTTCCTCTAATTTTTCTCTTTCTAAGCCTAATTAGTCTCCCATTTCCAAATCCCTAGCTATCTCTTCTTATTCTTCTTCAGATATCTTTGTGTAATTTCCAATTAAAATCTAACTAAGCAACGGCCAGTTTTCCCTGTAGAGAATTGTGTTATCTTCTGATTCATCTCAAGTTAGGCTTTCTTCAATTTGCCTTTTACCGTTTTGATTCTGTTATATTATATTTCAATTTCTTTCATTTGCTTCGATGTGTTTGTTCCTTCAAATCGTATTGCGAATGGAAGCCGCCATTTTCACCTGTAAAGGTCCTGCTATGGCTAGAATTTGTTCTTCTACTAATGGAGATTCTGGTACTGGGTTTTTTATTCACCAGAATCTACTCTTAACATCTCACGTTAATATTCCTTCCATCTCTGCCACTGAGAGTACCGAGATTCGCCTCCAAAATGGCATCGCTACTACTCTCATCCCTCACAGGTTCATTTCAATATTTTTGCGACATTTCTGTTTGATAAAATGAGTTGAAGATTGTCAAATTTAAGCTGAGATTTGGCTATGTCTTCCAGTTTCATTATTAGAAAGAGCAATTTTAAGAATATGGAGCCTGCAAATTTTTGCAGTTGGAGCTAGGTTTTGAACAAATCTGTTTGTTATAGTTGAGTTATGGATCTGATACAAATGTATTATTGTATGATTGCTTGTGTGGAAAACAAATGTGTGCGCATATTACTTTTGCCCAGTTGCTAATTCTACTTAGTGTGAAGAATCTTTCTTTGTTTTACAATGTTGCTTTTTCACTGTTTTGTACCTACCATAAACAAGGTTTTGAATAGTTTCAAGTTAATTAATTGTCTGCAATGTTGTGCTAAAAATCTTGCTTCTCATGCTTTGATTGGTGTTGGTTAACACTTGATAACACATCCATGTAATGACTTTTCAATGGCTGTGCTTGTATTGAATGTAGATCCAAGAAGAATCTTAGTATATCTTATGCAGTTAAATTCATGCCAAAGAATTTTTTTGTTGGCCTTCAAATATCTGGATACATCTCATAGTTTTTTTATTATCTGTTCCTTCCTTCTCTATATGTTTTACACATAAGCTTTCTCATCTACTTATTTTATGGCTTCATATGAAAAAAAAATTTGACAATCTTGTGAAATTTATCTGTGTTCTCTTTAAGTTATGCATGACTTTAGATGCATGCAATTTAAAGTTTGTCAATTGGGGACAAGTTAAATGTTGTGTTAAATTTAATGTCATAGTTTAGTCTAAGTAAAAATGTAAAATATGGTTCAGGTGAAGGTTTATTGTTTAATCATTTAAATTGAAGTTAGTTGGTAGGTGTGTGATTCGTTCTCTCATTTTTTAGGGGCAAAGCTTTAATGGGTTAAAACTGAAGTAATACCCACTTTGAACATGGATTATGGATGAAAAGGTAGAGTAAAAAGAGTTTAGTAAGTCTGCAATTTTTATTTTCATGTATAGTTGGTAATATTGACAATAAAGGAAGTGATATGACTTACAAGTCCATTAATGCATTAGCAATTATATCTATATTTTAAGAAATAATGGACATTGATGTTGATTAAAGCAATTGTTTCCAATTTGGTGGATCCTACAGTTAGGCATATTAGCCTTCACAAAAGATATATTTTTATAATTGAGGTTTGAATCAACTAATCAAGTATAGATATAGGTGCTTTACTGCTTTTGAGTTTCTTTTATATGTCTTAGAATCTTTTATTCAAGTAACTCTGTGATTGCTTGCATTATTTTTATAATAGCCGGTCTTTCATATAATATCATTAACATGAAATAGCTTGTGTTAAATAAGACCACTTGGTTGCTTACCACATCATCATTTTCTCATTGGATTTTATTTGGTTGCTGAAAAACATGAAAGGTAGTGGCAAGGTTCAACGAGATTGTGACAAGGCTGCTTTTGGAGGGAGTTCTGGAAACTTTCAGGAGATACTCCGTTAATGAAGAAGACATTGATGTAAGGAAAAGCTTAAAGCGAACTATGACTTTTTTTTATTTTAATGGACTTATATTGATAACTTGGTATCCGTAGTTATGTTATATTTCCTCATCACAGGTTGTCTGTCCCTGGAAGTTTTGAAATAGGCCTCGTTGTAGAAAAGCTCAGGAAGTTGCAGAAGTATAATGCAGTTTTATGCATTGGAGCTGTGGTATGATATATATCATCTTGTATCTTTAGTCAGTAGTGATAGTGATAAGTTAAATTTTTAGGATTGACAACTAGTTTCATCTTAAGTACAACTACACTTGATGGCCCTATCTTATGGATTCCTTTTTGGCTAGTAGGTACGAGGTGATGCTACACACTATGACGCAGTTGCTAATTCAGCAGCATCTGGAGTACTTTCTGCTAGTTTAAATTCGGGTTGGTCGTTTCTGCTATTCGTGTCGTGGTTTATTATAATATCATTATCTTTCTCTTCGATATATTGCCATTGCTATCCTTCACACACTAATTTCAAGTGCAGTTTAGCTCACTAACATTTTTTCTTGCATCACATAGTCATCTATTCACACTCATTTTTTTATGGAATTTTACAATTCATATGAGCATTTGAATTTGTAGCCTCTTCTTAGTATTGTGATTTCATTTAGCTCATAACCTTGACCTTTTAGTGTTCATCCCAGATTAAATTTTTTTGATAACTTTTCAAGATGGCATATGTCTAAATGATAGAACTCAATCTAACAAGGGAAGCTTCTTATAAATCCTATTTACTGTTTGTAATTTGAAAAGTTGACTGGTATATTTCTGAATTTACAAACATATTATGGGACAATACAATAGTATAAACATAGCCCAACAATCTAATAGGATGACAAAATACATTATTAGAACATGTGACTGAGTGTTGCAACAACACACCATACTTTTCGATTCAGTTAAACCGAGAATTGTGACAAGTTATTTATACTTGTGGATGTATTGGTGGCCAAAATGTCTCAAAATTTCATTCAAAGTTTTAAAATGTGTTTTTTAAAGGAGCTATTATCTTGTGATCTAAAAAATAGGATATGATCGATCTTTTTGGACAATTCAAATTTACTACTTAGGTCTCAATTTGCCCATGGAAATCGTATTAGTTTCTATTTCTGACACTGTATTTTGACGATGCAGGAGTTCCATGCATATTCGGTGTTCTGACTTGCGATGACATGGAGTAGGTAAAATTGCAGTAAAAGCCATTGCATATAGACAAGCTGTGCTCAAAATCATGTAATATGATAATAGTAATAATAATAATAATAATAATAATAATAATAATAGTAATAATAATAATAATAATAATATGTATACAAATTGCAGGCCATAAATCGAGCTGGTGGGAAATCTAGGAATAAGGTGCTGAGGCTGCACTAGCAGCTGTAAGTTGAGCTTATTAGACACTTTTAGCTACAAGTTATTGCATTTGTAGACTCTGTATGTTAAGTTTTTTTACACATTGCTTTTTTTTATTTATCAATGGAATGAATACTCTTCATAACTAGTCTAGAATATTATTTAACTTTATGAGAAACTTAAACAATGTCTAGCTCAACATGAAAATTTTTCTTTGTTGAAGGCCATTGTATCCTAATTTCATACAGCAAAGGCAACATCATTAAATAAGGTTCAATGGCCTTTTGGCGTTATAGTGTTTTACATGCCATGAAATATTGATTTTACAATATTTGACCGAAATTTGCTGCCATTGCTCGTTACAAATGTAAATCTGGATAATTTTCTTCATATGCTTTGTTGATTGCACTTGTTGCATTGCAGATTGAAATGGCTTCCCTGTTTGAGCATCATTTGAAGTAAAGAGAGAGTATTGGCGTGGGTTAACTTGGAAAACTTCAAAATATCATCCTGTTGAAAGTAAATGGAACCTTGGAAAAGTGAGTTCAACATTCAAGGTGATATTTCAATATTTCGTCTTGTTTTATTTATGACCTTTTTTTCTAAGTTTTTCCTTACTCTTAAACTGGTTAGACCATGTAAGAGTGCGTGCTTGATTTATGGCCTCACTACTTTATGTAATTCTCAACTGTTTAATAAGTTACAGTGTTGTTACAAATTTTGATATTCAATCTTGTAACTAATTATTTTTTACTGTGCATCTGTTCTCACTTCCTTTTTTCCATTTTCCACTAATGCTTTAACTTGTTTAGTCTATTTTTGAGTTTTATACAGTTTTTCCTAGTTCATGTACTTTGCTATATCCTCATTTTAGTTCTTGAATGCTCAAGAAAAGACAAGTCATGGGCTACTTTTAGTCTATTTGACAATATTTGCTTAAGGTAGAATAATAAGTTATTAATTGAAATTCGGCTCATACATTTTTTATAAGTGCAAGCTCATGGATCTGATGCAATGTCTTATGATCATTTGTGAGATATCCATAACTTCTTTGGTTGCATTTCTATGAACACCAGCTCGAACAATGAAGTCAGCAGCCATTCTGTTAATTATAAACATATATACTTTTAGTAGCGTTATTTTCAGTTTGTATAGTATTATGTATTTTTAGTTCTCGTTTGAATTTGTATACGATTAAACATTATGAATTATATAAAAAAATGAATTTTAATTTTTTTGAATTATGGAATCAATTAAGTGTTTTACAAATGTGTTGCAATAAGCGCAAAAATTGTTTCAAATGCGACATAAGTGTTTTTCAAAAACTGTTGCGAAAACTAGACATGGTGTTGCAAATATGCTAAAAGTGTTATAAGTGTTGCGAAAAAGCAACAAAAGTGTTACGAAAAAAACTAACGGACTTTGACGTTGACGGTGAAAGGTATTTTTTGCAACACAACAGAAGGTGTTGCAAGAACTAAAAAAGTGTTGCGAAAAGTCACTTGTCGCAACATTTTCGCAACACATTTCTTAGTGTTGCGAAAAAAGAAAATGTGTTGCGAAAATGACTTTTCGCAAGGGAAGCATCACCAACGACATTTTTCACAGAATAGTGTTGCAACAAGTACTTTTGCAACACTTTTGGCACTTTAGGCAACATTTTTTCGTTGTTGCGACAGACCATCTATGACGTAGTGTGACCAATGTGACATTGAGCGTAAAAATCACAAGGATGAAATGAGAGTGACATAAGAACACTACGTTGAGAAACTTTTTCAGAATGTTTGAATTTTATGTTGCAATATGATTCCATTATACAATAAAAGAGAAATAATGTGATCTAGTTGATCAATCCAAGTATGCACAAATAAATAGTATATTGTTGCACTTGATGAGTTTCATACATTTTGACATGATATATTTTATGCACAAACTGAGATATACACATGTTGATCATAGAGAAGCCATACTGGGGTTTAAAAAATATTTTGAGAAATATCATGAATTATGATATTGTATACAATGAATTTCTCACTATTCTAGAATGGTATAGTGATGTTGATTAGATCTTTGATTCATATGAGAAGAAATTCACCAGTGTTTATGGTTTCACTTTTGGTGATGAATTAATAATATCGAAACCAATTAAGAAAACTATAATCATGGTTATTTGCTTAAGAGTTAGAATATGATGAGACTAAGTGGTTAGAATAATAACCTTAGTATATGGTATTTTAGAACTAAAATAAACTCATTCAATGTATATAAATTGTGATTGTCAACGATAATATTAATTTCGAGAAATAAGACCTTCATGGAAAAAGTATACGTATACGCTTGAGAAATATTATTGTGAAACAACAATTTAAAGATGGAATATAGTCCATCGACTATGTGAGTCAAGAGTGATCTGATCAAATCATTTGACAAAGTTTGAGAAATAATTCTAAAAAAGAATTTATTTATTTTAGGAACATCAAAGAGGAAAAGACTAAAGCAATATGAAATTAGCAAAGATGCAAACCCAACCTATGTGATGGGAGATCCCATGAAGTAGGTTCAAAGAGTAATAATGTGTCTTTGTTAATTCAGCTAGCATGAAATATATTGTCTCAATCCTATATGTGAGAAAGTACTACGTTGCATATTTTGAGAGGTTGCGTTAAAAGAATTCTTAATGAATTTCATATCTCTTACAAATGGTGTATAAAGTGCAATATACATTTGATGAAATCACCTATGTAAGTGTGAAGTGGGGCCACTTCTATGAGATATTGTCAATATATGCTAGAACACTTATGAAAAACCAGGCAAGCGCATGGTCTATTTGTGCAAAACCACGTTGAACAGAAATTCACCTTGGTATAGTGTGATATGATAAAATTTATATTCCATAGTAACGTTCATTTGGTTCAAGTAACTATATGTTTCACCAAATATTCTGTGGATTAAATTTTATCTATCAAGTATTGATTTAAGTCCAAAAGACACCAATGTCATGCATTGTATGTCTAACCAAAGATATCCAAAAATTTATTTTATCAAAATTTCTTTTGAAATTTGTGAGGGATTATTGGAATTTTTGTGTTATTTCAAAGAATTTTTGTTTTTCATTTACTAATATTTATTGAAAATTATTTCTTTTGAAGTGTATATACTCTTTTATGTTATACACATATGAGTAATTGCTACAATTTTTTGAAAACCCCTCGGAGGAACAACGTGTCCCTCGAAAGGAAAAAATGTTGGAATAGGTGAAAATTTCGGGGCGTATGTCCCAACTAGGTAGATGCATATGCTTGCCTACAAAACACCTATCCCTCTTTTATTAATTACAAGATATCAAAAAATTTGGATTTACAAACAAATCCGAATCGGATACACTGATAGCTCGCCTATTACAATTAAAATAACATAAGTGTAAGCAAAGACTGATGTGGTCGACTAAAGGCTAAGTTCCTTCAAATATAAATTTATTTCTTGATGTCCAAATGGACCAAGCCATGACAAACCATATTACTGTACTAAATTCTCTAGCACGGCTTGATTTAAAGAAGGATTGCATTGTAATAGGAATGCGTAGCTGTTGTTTGGAAAAGGCA
This sequence comes from Euphorbia schlechtendalii, assembly GCA_949673415.1. NCBI lineage: Eukaryota > Viridiplantae > Streptophyta > Magnoliopsida > Malpighiales > Euphorbiaceae > Euphorbia > Euphorbia schlechtendalii. The sequence goes on along the minus strand of CATIWQ010569034.1, from coordinate 5,115 downwards.
AACTAAAGCCCAGCCATCTGAGGGCAGACTGCCAAGCTTTGCAGCTTCTATTGCATAGCAAAATGGCGTGATCTACTATTTCTTGGTGTGGGCAAAAGGGGCAGCGATAGTCAAATACCAAGTTGCAGCCTCTCCGAATTAAGAATGAATTTGTTGGTAAGCATCCATGAAACAACATCCAGCAAACATACGAATTTTGGGCTATAGCGTGCCCTGCCGAATCAATGAGAAATCAGCATAAGGTTTGGTCCAATTTCCCATTTGATAATAGCCGATGCAAAAGCTTGCTGCTGTGAATTCGATTCTGATAGATAGCTCCCAATGAATCTGGTCTGCTCCCTAGCCGAAAGATAGAGTTTGCATCTCGCTTGTTGCGGCATAAATGTCTCCACAAGTTGATGGATAAGCCATAGAGATCTATGCACAAACTTCTAAGGATCTAGCTTGCATATTGAGTAGTAAGTTCCGTTTCCAAAAGGGTCGTGAGAATCTTTCTAAATCTAAAAATCACCAAGTAGCCCACACACACACTTGAAGACTTCCGATTACACATTGCGTAAAGGTTCGGGAATAATGTTTAAAGGCTTTGGTTTGAGGTCCAATTCTCGTACCAAACAGACAATTGCAACCCATTCCCTATTCGCACACCGTAATCTACATTAAAAAAACTCCCAAAAGTTACGATAACCATAGCAACAACGCGCCACATCAGACCATATGGGGGAGATTCTCGAATATTCTGAATTAATCATGTCATTCCAACAATGGAAGCCATGTAGACGAGTACAATAGATGAACCATAAAGTGTCTTGGTTTCTCGTTCGTAGCCTCCATAACCATTTAAGTAGTTAGCAGTAATTTATTAGCTTAAATTCCGAACATATAAACCCCCAAGTTGCTTCGGTAGATTGATTGTATCCCAACTAAATCTACAAATTCTGTTTTTGTTTCCGTCACCCCACCAAAGAAAGTTTCTAATCAAGCAATTCAATTTTACTTCTACCGAAACCAGGAGCTTTTATATGGACAATAAATGTACCGATAAGGAAGAGAGTACCGATTTGATTAGAACTACTCTACCCGCATAAGAGAGGCACTTCCCTTTCCAATTAGCAAGCTTGCTCATGAATATCGCAATAAGGGGGTTCCAACTAGATATCGAGAGTCACTTCATGGATAAGGGTGCTCCAAGATATTTAATTAGAAGCTTTTCAAGTCGATATCCAAGTTGCGCAGCAAAATTACATAAGTTACCATTTTCGAAGTGAATTCCCATGAGCTCGCTTTTGTTGTAATTGATTTGGAGCCCTAAGATCAATTCAAAACATCTCAATATTTGCACAAATGTGGAGATGATGGAGACATCCATGGGTAGAAAACAAATCTTATCATCTGCGAATTACAAAAGAGAGATATCGGAAAGTGATTCATCTAAACGAAAACCAGTAAAAGTCCCGCACGGATACTTGCATCAATAATCTGCTTTAGCCCTTCTACTGCTAGAATAAAAATAAAAGGTAATAATGGGTCACCTTGCTTCACTCCCCTGTGTAATAATCGACTCGCTTGGTATCCCGTTGATGAGAAAAGAAGTTGTCAAATTATTCCGACAGTTTGAAAGCCAAGAAATCCACTTTTTGTCAAAGCCCATTGCTAACAAAACTGCATCTATATATTGCCACAAGATTCAATCAAATGCTTTGTGAAAATCCAGTTTTAGAACAATGCAAGGCTGTCGCTATCTGTGAACAGAGCTAATGACCTCAGAAGCTAGGAAAGAGCATTTGTGGATGCTTCTTCCCTTAATGAAGGTGAATTGGTTGTTGGAAATCAAACTTGGTAAAACTGATTGGAGGCACCTTAAAAATAGCTTAGCCATAATTTTGTAGATTCCATGGATAAGAGTGATCAGTCGGTAGTTGTGTAAGCTTGAAGATCCCGAAACTTTCGGTATAAGCATAGTGTAAGACTTCTTGATTGCAGATGGTAAAGTCGAGGAGTTATGGAAATTATTCAATACACTCATTATTTCACCCTTCTAATCTGCCCAAAAACTTTTATAAAAGATAAAATTGTACCCATTCGGTCCGGGTTCCTTATTGATATCTCATGAGCAAATCGCTGCTAAAGTTTCATCCTTCGTGAATGGGGTAACCAGGTTGGTGTTTGAACTTGCCGATACTGTTGTAAACCATAACCTCCTCAAAGAAAATGGAACCATGCATGAGGTCGCAAAAAGGTCACTGTAATGTGATTTGATTGCTACCGAAATAAATGGTAAATCATGAACTAGGCTACCGCTAACTTCCAGTTGAGCTATTTTATTGTTTCTGAACTGTGCAGAGGCTTGGTTGTGAAAAAAAGTTGTATTTTGATCCCCTAGTAACATCCATTTTTCTTTGGACTACTAATGATGAACGCTTTCGAGATTCCGGTGATGTTGCAATAAGGTCAAACTGTGGAGTTGCAATTCTGAGGTTGATTTTTCCGACAATGCCCACAACGATTCACTCGAAGTGAGAGCAATAATCTTAGATTCAAGGTCATTAATCTTCTCCTCTAGTTTCTCATAATTCTCTGCATTCCAGGATCGGATCCAGGTGCTTAATTGATCCAATTTGGCTGAAATGTCCTGATCTGCATATGCTTCCCGAATATCGTTCCATTTAGATTAAATGTACGAAAGAAAATCCAGGTGATCCCACCAGCAATTTCAGGATCGAAACGGCTTCGGTCTAACAAATGATGAAAAATGAGATCGAAAAAGGATCGGTAAATGATCTGATAAGGTCGAGTCCAATGTTGAAATTGATACGTCAGGCCAAAGGTCTGTAACATCACAAGACATGAGCTCTCTATTTATTCGCGAGTAAGAATGTCCATTTACCCATGTGTAGTCGCGGCCATGGAGGGGGAGATCTAGAAGTTCACTTTCATTCACAAATTCCCGAAATCTAAACATCGATTATCCACTTTTTCTACTCGAACGCTCCGAGGCTAACAATACTTCATTGAAATCTCCACAACCTAGGGTTTGGTTAAGGGGTTTGATTTCGGGTAACAAATCAAGCCACATTTGGTTCCTTTCAAATGCGACAGTAGACCCATATATAGTAACCACGTGAACATCCACTATTGAAGAGACTAAATGGAAGATCGACCACCTTTCTAATGACGATGCATGAGTTGCGTTTACCAAGGTTGTATTCCATGAAAACAAATGCTGCCTAAGAGTTCCTGAGAAGGTGTACAATTATACGAAAAGTCATTATGCCCCTAGAATTTCGGTGCTACTGCTTCACGTAAATCTTCTATTTTCGTTTCTAATAGAACCCAAAAGTGAATATTATATTTCCAAGCACATGAGCGAATAAACAATTATTTGGCATTATTCTATATTCCACCTTGACAATTCCAGCTAATAAAAGAAAGAGACATAAAAATATTAGGAAAAAAACCTTGGTGTGAAAATGTAGCAGCCTAGGAATCCGCCTTCTCATCCATGGCTGTCAAAACAGCCATCTTATTCCTCTCTCTGAAAAGGCCAAGCTGTTTACCGATCATGAATGTGTGTAGTTTATCATTCTCTGTCTGTTGTTGCGAATTGGTCTGTAGCAATATTCAGTTCATGTTAGGAATGTCTAAACTAGAAGAACTCGTTATGCTTTTGGTTGGAGCTGATTCAGAGCTGATTTGACTACTTCAAAGTAAACGGGGCTGTTCAGGGATTGTTTCAAGGGCTGCTGTTGGCTGTTCCCGAAAGGAGTCAGAAACATGCGAAGTGCTGCTAGGTAGAAGGGTATTGGTTGCTTGCGGTTCCACAAATTTTTCTGATAAACCAAGGCTTCCTTTGTCCGATGAAGTCTCTGAGTAGTTAGCACAGACGGGCTGTGGCAGCAAGCAACTTCTTACCGAAATGAGGTGTAAACCGTGACAATAGTATCAGCAATGCAGAGATTAATCTTTTGGATTTTTCATGGCGTTAACCGAGATTAAGCAAGATACTATATCCATTCGGTCGGGAAGATTGAAATTAAAATCTGTGGATACCAACTTCCCAAACAAGGCTGCCAATTTATTAATTAATGATTCTGATATTAAGCGGCATTCCCATAAAACCAACATACAGGAGATTTTCATCCGATATAAAATTTGATGGATATTTGGTGACATCAAAAACCAAATCCTGAACCAATAAGTGATCAAATTCGATAAAACCCATCATTGCATCCGATGAGAAGAAGCACATGATCACTTGGTTTCCCCCTACTGGTGTGACAAAATAATAGTAAAGTTTCTATTCTTCCCCATGTTAAACAAATCAGGAATAAAGGCAAGTTTCTTGACCTTAGCCAAGCATGCTCGGGATAGCCATAGAGCACTATGATGATTAGGAGTAATATCTGTCGAGATAGGAGCTATTGTACCATCAACTACTGCCACATAGGAATAATGATCGTGAGATGATTCTCTAAAAACTTTCTGCTGTTTCGGTAGTGGAGACAAGGGTTTGTGTCTCTGTGGAGCTACACCACTGGATGAATAGCATGCCTTGTAAGCTCGAAGTCTGATATTACCTATCCAAACCGAATGCATTCTATATAGAACTTTGTGAATTGGCAGTGATCCATCCAACGTTAGAAAATCAAAATTCTGATTTCTAACATTCCTCTTCTTCGCGGTGTACACTCTCCCCATAATTTCATATTTCGAAAAGACTTTCTACATTGCTTTGTGGTCATGGGAGTTTGGATAGTTTTCAAAATAAATCTTACTCTCGGATGGTTTGGGGTTGGTGTCAACATAGTGTGGGGCTAGGACAGGAATCCTGCCATTGGGGCGCTGGTTGTAGAGGTGTTGGTTGGAGGTTTCTGGCAAAAGTGGATGGGATTGTTGGCTGATAAGTGTATAATTACACTTATTATCATGATAATTTCAATTATTAAACAATATGATTTAGAGTCATTTTATACCTCATATAAAATATTTCACGTGGTATGTAGTTGTTTTTTTATGCAAATGCAGATACTAGATGAATCTTGGAAGTAAAATGAACTAAAGTGGAATTCTACGAAAAAAGAATAAAAAAGGTGCAAAAAGATGTGTGGAACTTAA
>CATIWQ010568967.1:0-12860 GCA_949673415.1 Euphorbia schlechtendalii | reverse complement strand
ATAATACAATTTGTCCTTGTGTTTTTTATAAAAAGACCGAGATCCAATTTTATTATCATCTCAATATATGTTGATGACTTAAATATCATTGGAACTCCAGAAGAGATTCCAAAAGCAGTTGATTCTTTAAAGAAAGAATTTTAGATGAAAGATCTGGGAAAGACAAAATTGTATCTTGGTTTACAAATTGAGCACCTAGAAAAGGGGCTTTTGGTGCATCAATCAAATTATACACAAAAGATTCTAAAACGTTTTAATATGGATAAAGCACATCCGTTAAGCAATCAATGGTTGTACGATCACTTGATGTGAAAAAGGATATTTTTCTTCCTCGAGAAAGTAATGAAGAAGTACTTGGTCCTGAAGTACCATATCTTAGTGTAATAGGTGCCTTAATGTATCTTGCTAATAATACAAGGCCAGATATTGCATTTTCTGTGAACTTGTTATCAAAATATAGTGCCGCACCTACACGAAGACATTGGAATGGAATTAAACATATAATGCGCTATCTACGTGGAACTATTGATTTGGGTTTATTTTACTCATATGAACCCAAACCAGAATTAATAGGATATGCAGATGCCGGTTATTTATCTGATCCACACAAAGCTCGGTCTCAAACAGACTAATTATTCACATATGGAGGAACAGCTATATCTTGACAATCTACAAAGCAGACTATTACGGCTACTTCCTCAAATCATGCAGAATTAATAGCAATTCATGAAGCTAGTCGTGAATGTGTATGGCTGAGATCATTAATCAAGCATATTCGAGAAGCATGTGGAACAGTTTCGACTAAAGAAGATCCGACTACAATATATGAAGATAATGCTGCTTGTATTGCCCAGTTAAAGAAATGATATATTAAAGGAGACAGAATAAAGCATATTTCACCAAAATTTTTCTTCACTCATGATCTTGAAAAGAATGGTGAAATCGGTATTCAACAAATCCGCTCTTACAATAATTTAGTAGATTTATTTACCAAGGCTTTACCTTCCTCAACTTTCAAGAAACTGGTTTATAGCATTGGAATGCATCGTTTTAAGGATCTTCAGTCAACTTGCAAATAGGAAGAGTAAACACTGTACTCTTTTTTCCTTAACTAAAGTTTTTGTCCCACTGGGTTTTTCCTTGGTAAGGTTTTTTCACAAGGCAGTTACGCATCAAAGGGGGAGTGTTAATAATTGATGCTTAATAATTGATGCTGGTAACCACCAATTACTGTGCGGTTTTTGTGCAAATACTATGCATGTTACTATGCAACACTATACATGAGACCTTATGTTTCTTATTATTTACGGTTTGTGCCATTAAGTTTTCCTGGATTCAATTTTTCTTCTTCATTAAACGTCAAAGATATGAAATAAAAATCTCTTTCATATTCTTTTTATACTTCTCTTCTTATAACTACAATATTCTTGCAGTTATAATTTATTTCCAACGATTTGAAGTATTTATTCCTTAGCTACTTCAAATGATGAACTACAAAATGAATTGTGTTGTATATGTGTGTAACACGTGCGATTTGTGGTGCAAAATGCATAAAAGTGTACCCTTACGTGACGTGGACAAATTAATGGTTGAGAAAAATCAACTAAATGTTATTAATAACTAGACCACCATATGTCTCTTATTTTCTTGAGCATTCCTCTACAAGAAATTTAAGATTTAGCTCTAAAATAAACTAGTTTGTTGCTTAAAATTTTTATAGCAACAAAATTAGTGATAGAAAGAATTTATAACAGTGAAATTATATTAAAATTTGTTATCTAACTTAATGGCCTTTATACGTTTTTCCTCCAAGTTCAATGTTCAAAACACTCTTTATCTTTTAGGTTTTTTTTTTTTTAAAAAAAATGTTTCATTAGACTTGCAATGGTAGTAAAAAAAAAACTTCACCCCTCCCCAAATATGGACTTTATCTTTAGGGATGTGTCTGCAATCCTTAATATATACTGAGTTATCAATTTAAGATACCACACATAGGTTGAGACTTGAACAATTTTACTTCTTATATATGTTTTTAACTTTTGAGTTGATTGTGTCATACATTACCAACAAGGAACTCTATTTCAGTAGACTCCCTAAAAATGTTAATAGAAAGCACATTTAGCGATGAAAATTTATCGAATTTTGTCACAAAATACTGGATTTTAAGAGAAATTGATATATTGAATTGAGTAAAGGGTTGCCACACCAATTGGAAGGATATATAAACAAACTCCGTCGTCTCGTAAAAGATATATAATTTGTACTAAAGAATGAGCTACAACATTATCATCTTCGAAAGCAGTTCGAAAAAAGAAAAACTTATTTGTAAAATTAAATCGGTTAAAAAAGAATAACTCTAAGTAATTTTCTTTTTGCTGTTAATGAAAATGATGAGTAAAAGTTAGTTTTGGGCTTTAGCTTTCGATCTGCAAACTTCAAGCTTATGGGCTCAGCCTATTCAGTCCCATTTGACATGCACCGGGGAAATTAATTTTATATAATTTATAGCTAGATTATGAAATAAATAAATGAATTTCAAATTTTTAGTAAATAATTAGATCGCATCTACTGTAAGGAGATGTTAAGAAATAGTACAAAATATATTTTTAAATATATTTCTCCCTCGTTGATAACTCGGTAAAATTAAAATATCACTGAGTGTACATCACAGTTTTGATATCCAGAAGGATGCAGTTACCTCAATATGTTGAGAAGATCAAGTCTGACTATATCTTAGCAAGAAGATTAAACCGAGTCGGTTTAGCCGCCTGGAGGGTCTGCGTCAAACAAGAAATAGATTCCAACAAAGATTTCACTTCCTAGACTTTCTTCGCAAGAAAAGCAATATATCCTAATTAGGATTCTCCTTGTACATGATTAAAATTCTATCATATTGAGGTGATAATTATATATTTCGGTAAGAGTCCAATCTGAGATATAATTCTCTCTCCTAAACAATTTAAGAGTCACTCAATGGTTCACCAATCATGGGTACGTTATTCTTAACACTCAAAACTCATTGTCTCTTCTATTAAATCTAATCTAACTTAAGCATCAAAGAGACTACGTCGATCACATGGCTAGTCCCCATAGTAATTACTTATGTTATGCAAGAACCTTCAATCATCACAACGAGGAGCTTAAGGAGTTAATCTTAGTTAGAGGAGTGTGGAATAATTTATCTTGCTCAGACGAGAATCTCAGTTCCGATAAAGACATTTTGATGACCGGAAATCTAATAAAAGTTAGTGAATCATGATACACATCGGGAATACTGACGAAACTAACACCTCGCGAGGAGAAAACCACCTAAACCGGACATTTGCTCCACCCACAACGAGCCTGATATCCACCAGAGAGCCACTCACCACAGTGGCAAACAACTCTTTAAATACAGGAAGTTCAAAGGGTAGCAACTCTATCCTAGCATTGCAACAGAAATACAATATGCCACTAAAAGAGATTGAATTGTACAGAAAGTCGGTGTTGGATAGCTATTACGCGTCAAGAGTAATCTTTGGAGACCTGGATGGAGCTGGATTGCAAATATGTAGGCGAGAAGTAGGGTTTGTCTAATGTAATGGAGGATTTTGAGAGAGCCATAGTGGGACATATGTCATTTCGATTTTACAATCAATCAGCAAACCCTCCTTCACACCTAACATACATCTCTCAAATCCACTAGTTCATTCCACAGCCACAACAGACCAGCCGGAAGTAACGATCCTACTGGAGCCTAATGCCCATGTGAGCCAATCCACACATATGTCGCTGCTCAAGGGCTGGTGGTCGCCATGAAAGATGGAAACATACTGCCTGGGGATATAAGGCCAACTTTGATCGCTATCTAAAATATGACATCAAATGCCTCGCTTGAAAAGATAGTTAGAGTGAAGAAAGCGAAAAGGCCGGTGGAAATAGAAAGTGATGGTGAGGAAGATGTTTCAGAATTTGAAAAGACAACTAAGAGGATTTTTGTCAAGCTCGCAGTTCTATATCAAGATGCGACATCCAAAATCAATTTTTCATCATTCAAAAGGAACATATTAGATCAACTCTTATAGTAGATGGTCTTCTTGCCTACATTTTACAGAGATACTGGTTGATGGAAATAACCGGAGCAACTGAAGCATACATATGCAGATACTTTTCCTCTACCCTTAGGGGACCAGTTGTTAGATGGTTTACATCTTTACCTCCTAATTCCATAGGCATCTAGGATAAACTAAGCGATAAATTCTACAATCACTTCTTAGGCTTTTCTCCAATCGGATTGGCTACAAGAAGTTTGCACGAGATTGTGCAGGGGTAGGAATAGAGTCTGCACAAATATTACAACCAGTTCAATAAAGCCTGCTTAGAAGTCGGGGACTTGGGTTTCAGCACTACAAAGGAGGCAATGCTGAAAGGAACGAGAAGTAGAGATTTAAGGAATGACATACTAACTAGATATCCAAACAGCCTACAACAAATGTTGGGTATGGCTAAAAACTTGATTTCGTGGAAGAGATGAATTCCAGCTGGAGAAGTGAAAGATGGAGCAAGGAATCAAGAAAGGATGAATGACCCGGATACGATGATAGGAGGAAAAAGATTTAAGGCGAATCTAGTAGAGGTAGTAGCAGCTACCATGATAAGGAAGAGGACCAACCTAAACTCAAGAGAAGAAGAAAATAAAGTTCTCTAAGATTCCATAGGGAACTACATTAGGAAGGGATGCAAGCAAATACTGCGAATATCACCGAGCAAGAGGTTATCACACAGATGATTGTCGAACTTTGGCAGATATTATGCATGAACTAATCAAGGCAGGAAAGTGTAGTAAATTTTCAAAGGAATTTTAAGGAAGAAAAACAAGAAGAGCGACTTTGAAGATGAGAAAGAGGTCGGAACAAGCCAGTCGACAAAAGGAGTAATAATGGTGATTGCAGGTGGACTTGAGTTTGAATCACCAAGGAAGAAAGCAAAAATCGTAACTAACAGGAAGGTAAACATGGAATTCTAGGCGGACATTCTCAAACCTTGTCAGAAAGACTCGCTGGTAAAAAACCACATGATGATCTAATTGTAGTGGAGACGATTGTGGAGAACTATATCGTTAGGCGAATCCTGTTAGACATTGGCAACTTGGTGAATATTATCACAAAGAGTGCATTAAAGCATATGGACGAACATCATTCCAGGAGGGATATTCACCCCTTATTGGCTTAAATGACCAACCCATAGAGTCAGTGGGAGAAGAAATGTTGTAAGAGGAGATGGGCGGTATAAAGCATAAATTTTGAGGCAAGATGAAGTTCACAATAGCCTACATATCATTTAGATTTAACATTATCTTGGACATACGATTCCAGACAGAAATCATCATGCTTATATCTCCCCTATAATTGGTATTTTTTATACCAACTGAGAAAGGGATGACAGTAGTGATTGGAAATCCAAAAGTGGCGCAAGATACTTACTTAGCATCTCTCCAAAGGGAGTTATATTTGATCATGTGGAGAATGAATAGCCAGAAAAGGTTGAGAAAATTGAGACAGTCGAAGAGCTAGAAGAGCTAAAAGTTGGGTCAGACCAATCCTTAAAATTCGACGAGAATTTAGACAATGATGCTAAAGATAAAATTATATGTGTGCTAATACCAGCAACATACCTTATCTTAGTCTTTGGATGATTTAGTAGGGTTCAAACCAAAGGTAACAAAGCATGAGCTAAATCTAAACACCAATGTCGAGCCATTAAAGCAGAATAAAAGAAAGCATGTGCTAGAGAAGTAGCACTCAATAGAGGAAGAAGTAGACAAGCTGCTCAATGCAGGTCACATCAGGGAAGTTCATTATCCTAATTAGCTGGCCAATGTGATGTTGGTTAAGAAACCAAATGGTGCGTATAAAATGTTGACTTCGCAGATTTAAATAAAGTTACTCCAAAGGATAGCTACCCACTTCCTAGTATGGACCAACTAGCAAATTCAACGATAGACTATGTAGTTTACTAGTTGTCAGATGCCAAATGCGAATATCACCAGATCCCATGAATTTGGCAGATGAAGAAAAAACATTCTTATAATGCACAAAGGAACGTGTTGTTATACAGTCGGTTACTCGGCCAGTTCCCATAGCAATCACTTTTGTTTTGCAGGTACCTTCAATCATCACGGTGTGGAGCTTGAGGAGTCGATCTTAGTTAGAAGATTAGCACGTGAATCCATTTTCCTAGACTGATCTTTCACCAATCAAATTGTTCTTTAATTTAATTGAGTTAGATCATCTTTTTTAAGTGTGGATCGATAATTGTATTATATTAACACCATGGATTAAGACTCAACTTTCTATCCTTTTATATATGTGTGACAATTCTTTAAATATTTTATACTATTCGGAATGAGTTCAACTTTGTTTACACGATATCATAACTTGGTTACGATATTACTTATTAGATTACATATTGATATTTCCTTCATGTTCCAAATGAATTTGGGTATGAGAAGTATGTTAATTAGATGCTCCACGGTGTTTGAGCTTCGTAATTCTTTATATATATGAGACGATCTTTATACAAAATATCAATTAATCCTTGTTCTACGGGATGGATATTAATTTTCTACTAGCAAATAGAATACAAGGAGTTCAGAAGGTTCATTTGATACGCGGGTCCAACCACATGACTTTTTATATTTATCAATTACCAAATGTCTCAAGGAGAAATATGTATTCTTTTCCACTGAATTGAATAAAATCCAATATTAATTATAGCTAAAGTGAACTCACTTAAAATGAACTACACAAAATAAAGTTGGAAAGGATAATTTGTGCATATAAATATGCGAGTAAAAATGCATTAAGGATATGATAGAAGTGGAGATAAGATTGTTGATTGGGGAAGATAGACATAATTGAAATTGAAAGTAGCAAATTAAAAGCACTTGCCAATTGGAACTTGAAAATTATTGGAAGGCATTGAAGAGATAGTACCCACCACCTTATGAAAAATCAACCTTTTGTACCCCAAATTTCTTCATTACTTAAGACCTTGCTTTAAGTCTATCAACTTATTTATTAAGCAGTTTGCTAAAGTGAAAACTTGGAAAAGCATATAGACTATGACTTTTACTTTTTTAATTTCATGTCTATTGGTTTTGGTCCCCACAAATAATTTGCAATCAAAATATCTACACTAATACATTGTAAATACTTAATTTATATAAAAAAAAAAAGTGAAATGTCTAAGTGTATAAATAATTGGTCAATACGCTATTGAAAGAATCATATATTTTGATAGAGAAATGAACCGGAATAGAACATGATTTCAAATACCGATTAATTCATGAAAAAACTAAAAAAACTCCATATGCAGAGTGAAAGCAACAAACAAAATATTAAAAATCTTTAGATCATGTATAATATTTTAGATTAAAATTTCTTTTTTTTTACTACAATATGTTTAGAATATATTATTTTATCTATTCTCAAAAAAATTGTGTTGTTGTTAGCATGTTGATCCAAATATTATCCTATATACATATAGAACCTACTACTATAATCTACTGTTGTTTTGTCATGTACTAGAATTTATTAATTTTAGTATACATGTAAAGTGCAACATGTAAAATATACATAATATAGCATATATTAATCTTAAATATTCGTATCATTCCTAGTTTAAAAAATTAGTTTAAACCTAGTCTATTTAATTACGTGCCACTATCATTCCCACTTTAGGTCTAATTAGTGACAAATTTCAAGTCAATTGTGATTTCTTCGTAGTAATTTGTCTAATAAAAATTTAAAATTAATTAATCAATTAATTAAATGAATATGTGCGTTTCCCACTCTATATATATGTGCGTGCAGTTCCATGTTCAGTTTGGGAAAAGAAAATCTTTATAAGTATTAACAGAAAAAAAAACCAAATTAAATGGTGTGTGGCTGGGTTTCACAGTAAAATTAAATCTTAATCATTAAATTTGAATGAATGATTGAGATTGATTGAAATTTATGAATATACCCATTTTTAAATTTGAAGAACAATTTTCTAATTTTTTTTATTCAAAAATAAAATATACAAGGAGTAATATATATATTTTAAGAGAGAAATATTTATTTTGTTGATGTTGTTGGAGTCGATCCCAACTTCTTTCTTTAACTTTGGAATATTTAATGTTGATGGTTTTGTTTTCTAGCCTTTCATTATATAAATAAACTTTAATCACAAAAGTATATTATTTATCAGCTTTTTACTCAATTTTCATTATTAATTATTTCCAGTTGGACAAGTAAAGGCCTTAATTTAAATATTTTAATATTCATATAAATTTAAGAAAATTGCTATCTATTGATTTTTGTCAAACAATATATAATTAATGTAAATCTGTATGTCAATAATTTGTTACATGATAATAAAGTTTTTCCTATGTTAGGTTTTAACTTTAGTAGGTTACATCATGCTTCATATAACTCTCTGAAATATTACAATTATGATTTAATATTATGTTTCACACAACAAATCATTATTGTGTTATATATTCATATTGGTATTTGGTATTGTGTTAAGACGGTTGATTTCTCGACAAGGTGATGGACTCGATTCAACTCTTGTTCATCTTTGATTAATGATGACATTGTTTTTGACCTTTTACTATAGAACTGTCTCTCTCCTATAAAAAAAAAATCTATCAATTTAACATTTTAGTGCTGAAATTTTTTCAAAATGGAAAGTCTAATAGTTCAAATGTCATGGCTAATACATTTCAAAGACTATTAAAGTTTTTACAAATCATTTATATCTAACGTGATATTTGTTTACTAACATCTAACATCTGGTTGCGATATTTTACAACTTGTTTGTAGTTGTTGTCAGAGTTATTGTTATAAAAAGTTACACTTATAAATTTTTAATAGAACAACATATTTTGCTATCGGATAAAAGATTTTGACTCTTAATACTAATTAAGCTATTGATTTTCAGTACTTTCTGAGACAACAATTTGGAAAAACTTAAAAATGTAACTTTCAGGGAAAATAACCTGAGGAATCAATCCATTGTACTCAGTATATAGCAAAATGATGGCAAATAACAAAAAAAAGCAATAAAGTAGGGTAAATTTAAAAAAGCATGACCTGTGACTGTTTTTTAAAATTAGGATTGTGAAATTTTTAGTTTCAAACCGGGACCTTGGTTTCAAAATTTTATAAATAAAGGAGAAAAATATTGTTTTCATTATAAATAATTATGTTACGTTGTGTATTTTAATCCGTTCAACATTTTCATAATTAAACATATTATTTAAGAATTATACATCAGAATTTGAGTGATTTTCGGATTTTTTATTTTGTTATGATTATCTAAATTTCTTTTCTCATTTAACTAAAATAAAATATTTACACATCTTGTAAAATTTCAAAATTTATTATTGAGGTGTATTATTGTTTTATTTACTAGCTTTCTTTAACTAGTTTTATTTTATAATGTTTTTATAAAACAGGGATTCTTTTCTATCATTTTTGCAAATTTGAAACCATAATTCTTGTTTTGAAACAAAAAAATTTCACATTTCTCCTTTCTAAAAACAGCCAAATCACATATCATGGTTTTAAATAAACCCTGAAACAAACAAATCATTATTTTGGAAGTGTATCACACAAAAATAACATTTGGTGAGTCTTTGACCATATGTAAGTAATTAAAGATAATTTAAAGTATAAAGTCATCTCCATGCAATAATTATTACTCCTTATATTGAATTTGGAACTATATTACTTATAAGTGAAGCAACTGCATATATTTCTTTTTATAAAACATGATTATGTTTATTAACGTAATTATATTTGGAGTTTAGTGGTAAATTATATTTTTCATTTTTCTCTACATTAACACAAGTTTTTTTCTACTATTTTATAAATTGACTTATCCTTGTTAATGTATATGTTATTATTAATTAGATTATTTGTGAAATTCGGAATTTTTATATATTTAATTTATGAAGAATTTTTTTAGATTACAAATCAATTCAGTTTCGTAGTCCAGTTCTTTTCTGTTCAGTTCGATTTCATAATGCATAGTCATAATTTACATTGAAATAAGTTCAATTTAATTCATTTCACTTTTATTTTCTCCGATCAACTTAGATTCAGTTTAATTTTTAGAAATTGAAAAAGACTATGGCCCATGTATAACTATCTCATTCTCGATCACCTATAGAATTTGATATTGTTTAGAACTGACTTTGATATTGATCTCATACTCGAGTATCAATTTTACTGGTGATCATGAATTATAACGTGATTTTCTGCTATAACTTAAAAATTATTATTTTCTTTATTATAAAAGTCGGGGGCTACTTTATTTAGATATTTTCATATCATATTCATATTTATTAAGCTTATATATGTTATTTTTACATTTATTGAAGTTATTTAGCTTTTCCTTCCGACAAATACAGTAAAATTTCAATAAATTAATATAGTTGGGATTAGAAAATTTTATTAATTTAGAGAGACATTAATGTTGAATAGTGGTTAGAGCATTGTTGCTCCTTATATGTGTATGTCAAACCTCACTCTTTGAGGTACCCTTGAGGTGAGTCAGATAATTGTTTACTAGGTAGGAAAGCCTGGTTATGATGTTGGACCACCCATTGATATTTTCTCCACATTCCAAATGGAGAGTGAGGAGGTGCGTTGGATATCCTGTTGGAGAATACTATGATAAATCTGAAGTTGTGAAACATTTTCTGATTGAAAATTATATGACGGTTCTACCAAATTTTTCAATCTAATAAAATCAAAAGTAATTAGAACTTTGAATGAGAATTTATTAAGAAAAATAAAATGAACCGTACTTGCTTCTTACCAATGCACTGATTTTTACACAAAATAACCATGACTTTTCATCTAAATAACATGACTATTCGTCTAAAAAATGACAGTCAATTTGGTCAAAAAAATATGTCAGGTTATGTAAAAAATATGACTTTTCGTGGTTTAAATAAAGAAAAATTTGCTCGAGCTAACCTGGTAGCTCAGTCACTGCCAAGGTAGCTGCCACTAGACCCCAAAAATCCAGATTTCGTAATAGAACCCGAATAAGCATGCACTCTGCACTCTCCTGACTTGTTCGACAAAATATTACAATCACATAGGTCAACTAGTTAATCCAATTACACTAAAAGACTAACATATCCCACATTGCTAGTGGATTGAGTATTGTTGCTCCTTATATGTGTAAGAAAACTCTCACCATTTGAAATACATTTTGGGGTGAGCATAAAGCCATTGTTTACAATTAATTAATCGATAAATTAATAATTATTAATTTATAAAGAGTTTTAGAAATTGAACAATATTAAATTTTTATTTGTAAAAGTTTAAATACAATAAATTGTACAATTTTAAGTATTATACTTAATTCAATAGATATTGTTTAAAAAAATAATGTTGAAGATGATGTTGATGACAACGCAATACTGTTGAAGCCCGTTACTCGTAAAGAAATACTCAACTCATAGAAGACATTTAACATTTTTATGAAACATTTCGAAAGCAATACTAAAGTTAACAAATAAATTTAATAATGTTTTTTTTTACCTTTTACTTATGGTAGATTTTATATAAAATGATTTTGTGATAAATAAAGTCTCAATTATTTTATCTCTTGTCATCACTGGATCAATGATGTGAAGAATAATCGAATGGTAATAAGGAGCAAAGTAAGATTTACTTTATTAAAAACAAATTCATCATAGCTTATACTTTTACTTATATATACTCATTTAGTTTAAACTGTAAGGCTCATTTAATTCAATAGAATTGTTAAAAAAATTTAAGTAACTACATTTTCATTTAATAAAAGAAAATTTCTCAATTCACATAGACTTTGACTTAAACTTGAGAGACTATTAAACGATATCACAACTTCAAATCTAAACCATTATATTAAAACATTGATCACTTTAAATTCAAAGAATTAAATCAATGAGGTGTTTCTCAAAACTTTTCTAAAAGTCATTTATGTCTTATAAGTGACTTTTTTTAAGAAGTAAGTTTGACTTACTTTTAACTTCTGTTTTATTTTTAACTTTTAAGTTAAAAAAAAGTTATCAGAAACACTTCACTGTCTGACTTATAAGTTAAAATCTTCTTAAAAGACACTTTTAAGTTAAAAGTTAAAAAGGAGAAGTTTTGAGAAACACCCCAAATATATCATATAAAATAGATATTACTTTAGTATAAAAGACACATGTTTTATATGTATTCCGTATTATTTCATCAACCAAACAACATTTATTTATATAAAAGCAAAAGATAAACTCAAAGAACTGTTAAATGAGGTAGACTCTAGAAATAACTAGGAACATTAGAATTTCATTCTTATTTTTGTTTCAATTTATATAACGTTTATATATAGGTAGCTAGTTCTACATAATTTGATAGGAAATCAATAAATAATACAGGTTGGCTCCTTTCGTTTTCACAAATTATTTCGCTGAAAGTGAAATTTGGGAAACTAAATTAGATAAATCAAAGATAAAAACAAAATTTTGTTTAGCTCTTTCTTAGTTCCAAGTTCCAATTGACTTGCTTATCACGTGAAAAGCACACTTTCAACAATTATTACTACGTTCTCTTATTATTTGAGTTTCAATCTGAATTGTTATTTTTTTTTTATGTAATATATACCTATATATCAATTATTTTAAATAATTTCTATATATCATTTACTAATACAGTTTTTATTATTAATAAATTATATATATTCTACCAATTCAACCATAAATATTATTAATCCTCTTGGAATATTGCAAACAATTTATCACTTGTAGTAGTAATCAGTATATATATATATAAATATATATATATATA
>CATIWQ010568926.1:0-16150 GCA_949673415.1 Euphorbia schlechtendalii | reverse complement strand
TCAAAGGATTATTCTTACTCACATGTATGTTATCTATTTTATTAGATAAAGCAGATATTTACGCTTGCATAATAGAAATTGAATCTAATTCACGGACCTTTTAACTCAACTAGAAGATGAAGATGCAGCATGTGAATGAGTAGGATTAGTAATACTTACTTGTGCTCTCTCCATTGGCCACATACTATTGTTGCTTACCATATATTCCAAAAGTTCAAAAGCTTCTTGACTAGTTTTCTTCATAAGAGATCCTGCAGCCATAGCATCGATTGCTCCTCTCATTGCATGATTTAGACCATTGTAGAAGGTTTGTAGAATAACATTCTGAGGTAAACCATGATGAGGACAAACTCGTTGAAGTTCCTTATAACATTCCCAGGCTTCGTATAAGGATTCACTATCTTTCTAAGTAAAGGAAGTGATTTCACTAATGAGTCTTGCGGTTTTTGCTAAAGGGAAATATTTAGTCAGAAAGGCTTGGGTTAATTAGTTCTAAGTAGTGATTGAATTTGGGGGTAATGGATTCAACCAAACTTTCGCTTTATCACGGAGTGTAAAGGGGAATAAGCAAAGTTTAACTGTTTCATCAAGAACATTAGGCATTTTGAAGGTATCACAGACTTCGAAAATGTTTGCAATGTGAGAATTCAGGTTTTCATTGGGTAGACCATAATATTGCACATTATTACTAATCATTTGAAGTAATGCTAGTTTTATTTCAAATTGATTCGCATTAATCGGTGGTCTAGGAACTCCTTGATTGTTACCATTTATGGTCGGGATAACATAATCCATAAGCCTTGGTTGGGGTGGATCTTCATCTAGATTCAGATTTTCATTTGGATTAGGCGGTGGGTCTTCAACTTAAGCCATCCCTCTTTCTTGTCTCTTATATTTTTGTCTCATTGCCCTACCAAATTGTTCTATTTCTAATTTGAAAGATGCCAAACTTTCTCCCGAACTACGCATACTTGGCATGCACACGCTAGAAAGAAAACTCAATGAATAAGCAAGAAAAATATGTTAATAATGAGTTAATAATAATAAGAATAATAATAAAAATAAAAAAAATAGAATAAAATTGCCCGTTTATCTAAAACACAATTAAATTCCCCGGAAATATCCTTAGAACGCTATCGCCTTCCCCGGTAACGGTGCTAAAATCTTGTTCGCCACTTTTCCACTGATAAGTTTAATAATGTAATGGTTCCGAAAACTTATTCGTGAGACTTGGCTATTCTCGTTTCGTAAGGCTTATTCTAAATAATAATGATAAAAACTTGTTCACGAAAAATGTAGGTGTTGTCAATACCCCTTATCACATAGAAAAATGATGATAACTGCAAGTATACAGTTGCGATGTAGTTTTAAGAGATATCGAACCCACAGGGAAGTAACCAGGTCTAAGGATCAACAAGGAAAGACAAAGTAAAAGAAAATAAAAATAATTTTGAGATTTTTGGATAGGAAGATTAGAATGAAAAGTTGAGTAAATATAGATGTGATAGATAAGAGACTCTAACAAAGATATTATGATGCACTAGATTAATCTAACAAACCCGGTTCAACACACTCAGATGTTCAATGATTCCTTGCAGAGCAAGACATGAAATAACTTTTCTAATCCTAGCGCAAATGAGATAAGAATATTATTTAAACCTAGACAACGTCAATACTATGCTTAGTACGGGTCGCTCTCACATAGCCACATTTAGCAAGTTACCAATCAAAAAATGTTGGCTCACTAAACAGTGTTATCTCACAGATCCAGTGATTATACATAATATTGTTAACCCCAAAACTACTCTTAAAATTAACGCCAACGCATATAACTTGATTAACATAAAAGACTTAGTACGAAATACGCATTATGACACATAAACATATCATAAACTTCGAAATAGAAAGTATAAGTAGAAAGCAAAGCAAAGTTGTAAGGTATGCAATTGAAAGCTAAAGTTGATCAAACCGTATCCACTCTTTAATGGGAGTCATCAATTTCCGCAATTCTTGCGTCTGCTTTGAATTCAATCTCAGCCCGTACAGAACCTCCGCTAGGATGCTATTCTTTGCGAATATCGAACAAACGAATATTGAAGAATGGAAACTTTTATTGATAAGTGATTTACAAGTACAATTATACAACAATCACTCAATAATATAGAGAAATCTAGTGATCGAAATAAGGATTCGAATTACTTAAACATTTTCTCGCTAACACTTAAGAATGTACCGACTTTATCTAAACACACACTATATCTCTCTCTCACTTTTTCCACTCTATGCCACACTAATCCACTGCACTTCTTGAATGCACGAAATTGAAGAGGATTGGAGCCCTATTTATAGAGTTCGAAGGGTTGTTTCTATCCAAATGAAGGGTTATTTCCATTAGTGAAAAGATTGCATCTCTTCATTGTGATTGGTTGAGAAGCTTTGATATAATCCACAATGGATAAGCACCTTTTCATGATTGTTTAACTCTTGATAGGTGTTTGTTCGTTGGTAGTTGATGGCGGTTGATCATGCTTATCTAGCGGTTGTTAGTTAAGAAGATAATACCAGAAAACTATCCATGTCACGACCGAGATATACATGTCGCGACCTTGAATCTTTGATTGGCAATCTTTTGTTTCCGAAGTAAACAAGTCACGACCGCGAATGATTATCGCGATCATGAATTGAATTTTACTCAGAATTCTTCTTATAACTTCATCGATCTTCGACAACTTCGATCTTAAGCCAAATCTTTAAATTCCACGCATCTTTTTACACCTTTTTTACTCTTTTTTCATAGAATTCCACTTTAGATCATTTTACCCCCAAGATTTACCTAGTATCTACATTTGCATAAAAAACAACTACGTACCACGTGAAATCTTTTATATGAAGTATAAAAATGACTAAAACTACAGTGTTTAATGTATAAAATTAATGTGATAATAAGTGTAATGATACACTTATCAGTCATGTAAGTCATTTGTTGAATCATGCCCAAATTTGCTAGTGATAATAGTTGACGACTCAAGAAGTCCTCTACCAAAAACAAATAGCAAGGGTGATAACATATATCCTTGTTGAACTCCTCTAGAGTAGCTAAAGTAACCTCGTGGACCCAAAGGCGTGAGGATGGAGATACGAGCCGAGTGCAAGATGCTTCTAATTCCCTTAATGAAGAAATCCGACAAACCTAAGGCTTCAAGAACCGATAATAGGAAGTTCCAGTCAAGTGTATCGAAGGCCTTCCAAATATCAATTTTTATAGCAAGGTTTCCACCGAAAGCCCTTTTGACCTAAGACATTGACACCCTCCGAAGCCATAGTAATAATTTCATGAATAACTCTACCTTTCATGAAACCAAATTAGTTGTCAAAGAGAATAATACCATCTGCAAGGTCTCTCAAACAATTGGCTATAATTTTTGTTATAACTTTGAAGATGACATTGCTCATCATGTTCAGTCGGAAATCTTTTGCTTTGTCAGCCCCATCTTTCTTCGGAATTAAGATCATGAGGCTCGAATTAAGACCCGGTAGTATGAAACTCGATACGAATAATTCCTGAACCACTTTACAAACATCTACGCCAATGATATCCCAGAACTCTTGGAAGAAAGTTCTCATGAAGCCATAAGGACCAGGAGCGCTATGCAGGTCCATGGAAAAAATCATCTCCTTAATTAAATTTGAACTAGGCTGATCCATTAGAAGGTGGTTGTCATCTTCGGTAACCTTCCTCGAAATAAGAGACTAGATCAGTTGCGGGTCCATAGTAGCTTCCTCTTCAGCGTGAAACAAGCTACCAAAGTAGTCAATCATGTGCGCTGAAACTTCCTCCACGTCCATCGTCATGGTACCGTTAATTAAGAGGGATTTTATCCCCGATGATGATTATCGAATATTGGTAGCCCGGTGGAAGAAATTTGTGATTTTATCCCCCTCTTTGAGCCATTTTATCCCACTTCTCTCCTTGAAAAAATCTCTCTTTGTTTTATGTAAAGCTCTAGTTGAATGTGCGCCTTAACTCATCCATTTGTAACGTCTCCATCATCCCATCATTAGAATTCTACCTTGAATGTCCAATAGCGCTCTATCACTATCTCGAACATTGCTATCCAAGTTCCCGAATACTTCTCTATTCCATCTTCTAAGAATAGGCCGAAGCTCTTTGAGCTTCAAATTGAGAAATTGGGTTGGTGGTAGTGAAGGGAAATCAGCCTGCTAGTCAGTCTTGATAATGTCATGGAAGGAAGCGTGTGTCACCTACATGGATTGAAAACGGAATCGAGATATTCTTTCTTCACCAAAATTTGTTGTTAACAAAATAAGATGATGGTCCGAATGATGGCGAGTAGGAATCGTGCAGCTGTAGTTGTCACAAACATCTGCGAATTCCAAGCTAATCAAAGCTCTATCTAGTCGGGAGTCCACCTGGTCGATGCCACTGCGGTTGTTAGTCCATGTAAAGAAAGGTCCCACAGCAACAACATCAATAAGGTTCTAATCATTAATGCATTCTCAAAAATCCTGACACGATCGAGAATTAGGTAGCTGCCCAATTTCTTCATGACTGCCAAGCACGGTGTTGAAGTCACCCAACTAGATTCATTTCATCATCTCAGACATCGATGCAAGATGAATATCAAGAAATAAGTTAGAACGCTGGTTTATGTTCGTGCTAGCATAAACTAATCCAAGATTAAAGCTAAAATTATTTTTCTGTAAAGTAACATCAATGAATTGATCTGACTTAGTAACAATATTATGCTCCCCTCTTATTTATTTAATTTTAAAAGCCACAAATTCAGAAAATTTTTTTCATTCGAAGCAATGAAATCAAAGCCAACTTGTCTCTAAAAAGACTCAGCAATTCTATCCAAATTAATCATTGGTTCAGCAACATAAATAAACAATGGCTTATAAGCCGTAATCATGCTACGAAGATACTTTTGAGTACCAACATTAAGGATACCCCCACAGTTCCAAAAAAGAACTATCATTGATCATACCTTCTTGAGGATGGTTACGAAATATGCATTGGTGAGGCTAAATTCCCTGATTTTTTTCCCTTTCGAGTTACAATTTTCCATTCCCCAGCTTCCTCTTGTTCGGCCAAGTCAGCCCATGATTTATTTGTAATTCTTTATTGTGACATGTCTGCTAATCCTTCAACGAGGTCAAAAAATAAATTAATACCATTCGGATTGATGATTGTACTTGTTGCTAAGGTATGCCTGTCCATAACACTCAAAGACTTATCAGAGGAGTTCGAATGAACCCCCTCAGCTTGATCAGTCCCCTCTTGTTCACCTGGTCTAAAAACTTCTTTGTCTATATCTCTGATGGCTTGATTGGTCCGTTGGGCTACTGCTAGTTTTAAATCGATGCTATTTTGGATATTCACGAAAACTTTCATCATCAGGATCTCTGTATGAAGGTGCTCAACATGCCTCTGTTATCTTGGCATACTCTTATTTAATAATTCCATGTTTCTTGTTCCATGTTTACCCGTTTCCTCAACTTGTGGCTTCTGGATGTCCATTTTCTTAGGGTTTTCTTTTCTCCTAGTCAAGTTATTTGGATCAGTGGTTGGTTTCTTGTTCTTTTTGTAATCATATGAATGATGACCTATCGAATTCAAAGCTTGCTAAAGGATGGTAGATTTTCAAACATAAGGTCGTTCCAAATTTCCCCCCCACTTCGTGCTACACTTGTTGTGCTTGGCAGCCCTGACGACAAATCAACATCAATCAAGATCCTAGCATAGTGGCTAAAGGAACCTTCCATCGTATCCTTATCCACAAGGAGCATCACGCCGGAATAACTAGTTATCTTCGCTAGCGTTCTTGGGTTCCAATATTCCCATGGCAACCCTACTATCTCACCTAGACTTGTGCATTTGTGATATTGGTCACGTAAGGATCAAAATCTGGCATCCAAGGTTATAGTCGAAAGACTCCCAGTTTCAAATTCACGCTACCCTTGTTCCAAACAAAGTTCTTAAGCTTTGTTATGCCCATCAATGGAAGAAAGTATCCTCGACCAATAGGGATAAGCCTCCAATCTTGATTTAACTCCCAGTTCTTTAAGAGTTGGGTTTTTAATTCCTCGACACGGCACGGCTGACTTCCCTTGGGTAGGATCAAATGGCTAATCAAAGATGAGGCACACTATTGCACCCTTCAATCAGAAAACTCATGCCTGATACGTACGGTTTTAAATCCACCCTTATTAAAGTTCGTGGTAGGTTTAGTGGTGGTAGATGGCTGAAGTTGATGTCCCCTTATAGCTTGAGCATAGGACAAAGGTGGCTATTTCGTGATCAAAGTTTGTCCACTAGGCTAAACTTGGGCAGTTTTATCAAGAAGAACATTGCATATCATGGGGCTGCATGGTTCCCTCAACTTCGTGATTGAAAAGCATGGCTATCAAATCAACTGATGAGAACTCCATAATTACAAGGTAAGTCGAGGTAACTCATAGTGGAAGAACAAGATTAATCAAGAAGAATATGTTAGAAAAGTGTTATTTTGGTACCAGCGGCTAGGGATTTTATTGAAACCCTAGCAGAGCTTTTTCCCAATAAATTTCTTTCATGAGGACTTGACTTGAGTACAACAATCTACAAGGTAACTTATTTATAAATCCCGGTACATAATATAGAATCCTCAATCTCATTATGGTTTGATAAGCCATAAGCAAGTCTTTGTGATTTATTGTTATCTCCAAATTGTGCATCTATAATTATGCCTAAGGAGGAGTATGTAACAATCATCTATTATCATCATAAAGAATGAAGAGGGAAAATCTAACACGTGTTGGGAGTCTCACTACATGTCGATTAGGGTTTAAGCTTTTCTAATAATTATTGCTATATCCGACAAGCTCTTTCGCATGACGTAAAAAATCATGGTGAGTAAGAAGGTGACTAAGGTGCGAATCACATCTTCATATGAAGAAAGAGTTGTTGGTGTTGTATAGTGTGAAACATCAATATAACTAAAGCTACATCACTGCGTAATTTATCCCTTATCCTGTGATCACAATGATACATGGTTTACCTTGAATTGGTTATATCAATCTTTTAATATTGTCTTTTACGTGCCTGACTTATTTAATTCTTTAATCTCATAATGACTATAATTTGATCACTTTGTTTATTCATGCAAGAAAGAATTACTTGTTTAACCATTCTCTGAGGACGCGACCTTGTTTGCTACTAACTACAAATTTTTTACACACATGGATTTAGCTTTAGTGGTCTTCACACCTATCACCCATTAGATACTCAACCCTTTAACTCCAATTCGCCAACACCAGTTGCTACACGACCCTTCAACTCCAATTCTTTAACCTCAATAACTACACAACCCTTTATCTGTCATTCTCTAACTCAGTTGCTACTTACCTCCCATCTTCTTGTTTCTGAGGGTGAGCAAAACAATGTGGACCCCAATCCCTCTTTCCATTTGAAATCCTTGAACCCTCCCTTGAGAGACAACTGCTCCTATGCTAATGTCTTGACTAACCCCAATCCTTTCTCCCCTCCCACGAAATTTTATTTTCTTTTACGTATGAAAAACCCTTCCATTTACCTTGTTTAGAGCATTCATGATTGGTAAAGGATTGAAAACTAGACTCAATAACTTATATTAAGAAGACTTTCAAACAAAGAAACTTTACAATTAAGTTTTTCACCCTAGCTGGTGGTTTATTTCCAGTTGTCTGCTTTCATTCGTTGATGCTTTTAAATGGTTACTTAGAATATGATTGGGTCTTTCTCAATGACTTCATATCTGATGTAAAACCTATCGACCATAATTTCAACCCTTCAGAATGCTTCATGTATTTGGTCTTCAAAGGCATCCCGCTAACTCTATTTGAGGAAGTATTTCTTTGCTTCATCGTGTCTAAATTTGGAAATTGGTTATGACTGTAACTTCCATCAACTAGAGAGAATGGATGTCATCACTCATTTAACTTCTATTCCATATTCTCTTTAAAGAAAAAACTTTGAAGTTATTGTCAATTTGGTGGCAATTAAAGTCTTCATTAATAAAATTTTAAGGGTTTGTTTGGAGTGGGGAAGGATAGGCCACTTTGGTGTGGTGTTCCATCCTGTGTATGCCTCGGGCCTTAATGTAATCGGTGGAATATTGAAGAACGAAAGTGAACCTCGCTCTTTTCTTCCTATCCCTTATCTTATTCAAAAAGGTCTTGATGTCAACTTGCCAATCGATTACTTACCCAAAATACGATCTCTCTGCTTCAAAAGCTTTTGATGATATATCTTCTAGTAGTTCCACAAATCGAAACAAATACAGTAACACCACTCAACAAGTCTCGTCTACAAGGCATGATCCCTTGGATAATTTGCATGCTCATAATAAGGATACAAGTGTTTAAACCTCTAGCTTCTCTTGCAATTTGGCAATGATCTAAATCAATCACATATTGACTCGCTAAAGTCAAGGATTTCTCAAAGGCTGACATTCAAGCTTTACCCTCTATGGGTATTTGCCTGCCACATATAGAGCTAAGTGATAAAAATGCCTTATCAGAATCATATGATCCAACCACCTTTAATCCGACAATGATCTCCGTATCAACAACCTTCAACTAGTTTAAGGTATATCATCAAACGTACATATTGTCTGCTTCGAGAGGGTCAATCCTCCTATTATGGACATGGTATCCACTTCAATAGTCTGAAAAAGGTAAGGCTAGTCCTTCACACATGGGTAATTGGTTTGTCTTTCAGCTTATCTCCACCTTCATATTCGGACAAAATATCACTAACATGTATGCAATTATTCTGCAATCTGCTAATTCTTCACATTCTTGGTAAAAAGAGTGTGAAATTGAGAAAGCTTAGAATGTGGGTAAAATTCTAGACATTTTTAAAGATTAAAACAAGAAGGAAACTCTAACCAGGATTGGCGAGTTGGCTTCATCGCCAGTACTTTTAGCTTCTTTACCGAAGATTATCCGAAGGCACTCGATTTTATCTAGTCTATACATCTCTTGGGTTGTTTTGTCAAGGGGAAATATTCACCCCATGGAACTTGGTCAATCAATCTCCGGATACAAAATGTGCACGATAATTGGATTCACAAGATCAATCTCTTCACTTCTTCGGCTCCATCACATAGAAGTTCACTCACACCCCACCCTCCAGTTATAGGAAAAATACAAAGATTTGTAGGCCCCTTGTGCTTTTGATTATTCAAACATTGCTCTTTTATTGCACCATGGAGAAGGTTCTTTAGAGGCTTCATTGTGTTTATAGGCTTTTTGTATTCAGGATTTCTTTAAGCCATGTTCCTTTCAATTGTAATGGTTATTTTTATTTGTAAGCCTAGGGATCACACTCATGATCTTTTACCTTACTCGAGGATTTTTTTCAGATAAGCTTTTTGGGAAAACTCTCATGCCAAATCGGGTGGAAGATCAATGTGTTAGGATGCTTTGGGATGCATCAATTATGGCTTCATATTCGCTTACATGTTGGCGGATATATTTGGGTTTTGTGACCACGCACAATGCTCTTGCAAGGAGAGGTTTATTGATCGTTTCTAGGTGCGTACGATGCAACTCGTATATAGAAACTATTAAACACTTGTATATTGCATGGTAGGTATGATAGTGGGAAAGAATAAAGTTATTTATATGGTAGAGGTAATTACAATAACACTAAAGTTACAATTCAGTCCACAAATTTCGATTCTTTGGAGAAATAGAGCGGTTCACGTTGTATGGTAGCTTTGACGGACTCACAATGATTGTATTTTTTTGTCAAGAGACATCAATCTTCCTGCTACTCTATGATCTCTTTTGCTTTGGGTACGAGATTCTGACAAATTAAATAATAAAACCATGTGGAACTTAGCAATAGAAAGTTGAATTTTGACGACTTCGCATCTCACTCCTTCACTGCAACTCGCACCATGCATCATCATTGTTACTTGGCATCCACCACCTACATATTGGATAAAGTAAACACTGAAGAATCAGTCACAGGAACACCAGGACCATCAGGATGTGCGGGAATTTTTTGAGATTATCATGGGTTTGCTAAAGGGTGTTACGCTTATTGTTTGCAATATCATGTTATGCTTTCTTGTCTGAGTTAAAAACAACAATTAAAGCAGTGCAAATTCCACACAAGAAAGGCTGGCATAGTCTTTGGTTGGAGAGTGACTTTGCTTATGTTATAACAACCTTTTGAAGCCGGAATACTGTTGTTCCTTGGAGCGTTAAGGCAAACAGATTAAAATGTTTGTAGCTGATGACATCGATGAGAATGATGATTACTCACACATTTAAAGAAGGCAATCGTGTGACGGATGCTGCAGCTAGATACGACCGATTGAATCCCAATTTTGTTTCCTGATTTTGCTACAGACTTTTATGTCCATGATTTAAGTGGTCTGAGAATGTTTCGGTTCACTTAATATTTTATTTCGCGTGTTTCATTTTCTTCACTATGTTACTTTTTTATGATTAATAAATTTTACGGGGAGGGAGGGGGGGTTGGAGTGGGGAAGGTCAGCATTCCTCCATGGTGTTCCGTCCTGTATTCATCCTTCGGGGAGTTATGTAAGCGTTGGTTCACTGAGATGTACCGTCACCCTCGTTTGATTCTTCATGTCCCTAATCTTGTAAAAAAAACCTTAGTCAAGGATAGTTCTATTAATAAAAAAAGATGGAGGAATCTATTTTGTTAGTTCTTTACCAATAATCTATGTCTTTTTTTTGTTTTTATTCAGTGAATCGAATTCCTTAATACACTATCATTTGTTTAAATCAAAGTTAGACATCTCGGTTATTTAAAATAGTGTCGGTTTGGGTTCTTATTAATACATAGACACGAAAAGTGCATTTTGCAAATCAAAACGTCCGTATAGGTTTTTACTTTTTCGCTTGTCATTGCTATTTTGTTTGACATACAAATCGTTAGGGTTTTCACAAATAGCAGCTTTATTTTTTTTTTTTGCAATTTACAGCAACCTTAGTAAATTTCAGAGAGAATCACGCACGCTTACTCGGATCGAGGGAAATAAAACTATATATTGCACTCTATCTCATATATTGTGATTTCAATTAATTGTTTAGAACATGTGCGAATCAAGTTGACAATACATTACAATTTAGAATCAAGTTGACAATACATTACAATTTACAACTAATGCAGCAGGTTTTCCGGGGAAATGATATACGTACTTCATAAGTTTATTATATCACAAGCACAGAAATCTAAAAAAATATTAATTAAAAATAAAACAAACAAAATGAAATATACTCCCTTCGATGCCGAAAGATTGCCATTCTATGATCTTTATCAAGATCAATAGAACATTTTTTTAATAAGTTACCAATGAAACATTTTTACTTTATTGAAATGACTATTTTATTACTTTTATTTTATCATAAAATTTTCACTCTTCTTAATTATTACCTTATAATTTCATTTTATACTTAATCTCTTTCCTAAATAATACAAGGGTAAAATAGGAAAAAAATGTTCAATGTTGCATTAATATGTGAGAATGACAAACAAAAGAGAATAGAATTTCGCTAAAATGACAATCTTTTGACATCAGAGAGAGTAACCTATAATAAATATTAAACATGCTTTTAAAAAAGTTTTAATTTGAAGTTTATACACTATTATATATGTATATCACACACACATGCACCCTCAAGCATATGGTACAAATACCTTAGATTTCTGAACGGATTTGGATATGTGTAACGTTAGTTTATTTCTCGCCCTCCACCCCTATTGTTTAATTCAAATGTAATCAAGAGTACATACTACTGCAATTCATGCAAGTTTAAGGGAAACAAAAAAAAGTCTAACCCTCTAGGGTTTGTCATCTTCACCATCATCGGTAGAGGTTGTCAGTGAGTTTTTCCATCGAGTTCGTTCCCACCATCAAGGTGAAATCATGGAATCTGATACAATCAAAGATGAAATACAAAACCGATACAAAAACCTGATTTTGGAAGATGAAGAAGAAGAGGAAACGGTCCAGATTAGTGAGATTGTTACACAAAAAAAAAACCTACTACTGTGTTACCTTTCTGCACAAAGATCGTGACCTTAATGAGCCTGCTTTTTGTCGAACAATCTCAAAACTCTAGAGGCCGAAAGGATGTGTGAATATAAAATGGATTGGACCACATCATAGATTCCTGTTCACGTTTTTCCATCAAAGGGACTATGAAAGAATATGGGAGGGATCACCATGGACATTCAACAATAGATTACTTGCCTTAGCCCCACGCCTATCCCATGAAGATCAAATATTTATTGTAGTGCAGAAGGTTCCTTTTTGAATCCAAGCCTTTGGGGTCTCGATGGG
This sequence comes from Euphorbia schlechtendalii, assembly GCA_949673415.1. Classification (NCBI taxonomy): domain Eukaryota; kingdom Viridiplantae; phylum Streptophyta; class Magnoliopsida; order Malpighiales; family Euphorbiaceae; genus Euphorbia; species Euphorbia schlechtendalii. The sequence continues at coordinate 3,782 of CATIWQ010568926.1, read as the reverse complement.
GTATATTTCTACATAGATTTGTGATGCCATTGGCAAATTCAGGGGAGAACTTATTGAGATAGATGACAACAATTTCAAAGTTTCCAAGCCACTGTATCTACGAGTGTGAGTCCTTAATGATTTGAATAAATCGATAAAACGAAGAATGCGATTGTAGATTAATAAGGGAGCACATGTTAACGGTTCAATTCCAATACGAACGCTTACCCTTGATGTGCTTGATCTGTGGTATATATGAACATACAAAGCAAAGCTTCCCCCTGACTTATGTGACTAATGCAGCCCTGCCTAAGAAAATGTATGGACCGTTTATTAGAGCAACATTAAAAAGTATATGATTACTGAAGATGATTAATGGCTCAGCGACGAGAATGGCTATGGTTATGTACCTATAGGATCAGTCTTAAAACCCAAAGGAGTGGAGGAATTTTAACAAGAGATAATGGAGGTAAATAGAAACATGGCATCTAGAATGGAAGAGGATAGCAGTGACGCAGTTACAGCAACAGACCCGAAGAAAAAGAGAGGTTTGAAGGAGAATGTTGATCCTAATGAGGTGTGAGCCAAACATTATGAAAATCTTGAGCTGGAATTGTCAAGGTTTGGGCATGGACTCAATAATTGAAGAAATAGAAGATTTAGTATTTTCATACATGCCCAACATGGTGTTCTTGATGGAAGTAAAGGTTAGTAGAGTGAAAGTGGAGTGTTTACAAAGACGTATCAAATTTGAAGGGATGTTCTATGTTTCCCATGTGAACTCGGGAGGAGGGATGGCATTTTTGTGGAGGAATAAGAATATGTTGATACTTAATAAATATGGTAGGAACTTTATTGATATGGTGGTTGAGAGTGATGTGTTCCCGTAGCTTATTACAAGCTTCTACAGTCTTCTAGAAAATAACAACACAAGGCGAAAGGAGTTGTGGGACTGTTTGAGGATGCTTGCTAAAGCAAGTAATCTACCATGGTGTGTTATAGGGGACTTCAAGGACATGGTATATGCTTTAAAAAAGATTAGAGGCAGGCCTCGACCTTTGAATTGGCTCCTTGGTTTTCAAGATACACTAACAGAGTGCAGATTGAATGATATAGGCATGGCAGGATATCAGTTTACATGGGAGAGTAGTAGAGGAACGACGACTTGGATGGCAAAGAGATTAGATAGGGTCACAAGTACCTTGGACTGGATGGAACACTTTAGTGAAACTTGGGTTCAAAATATCCCAACGTCAAACTCAGACCACTACACTATTTTACTCCATTGTGAGATTATTAATGCAACTGCCAAGCATAAATTCTATTTTGAAAACTGGTGGACTGAATCACAAGGCTGTCAAGAAATTATTAAGCGTTGTTAGGCCATCAATGTAAACATGACGGTTCAAAGGAAATTGGAAACATGTCCAGAAGAGCTCGATCGATGGGGGAGAAAGTATCATGGGGACTTTAAAAGAAGGCTAAAATTCTACAGAGGTGAGCTTGAACGACTCAAAACCGTGTCTAGTTGGGATGATGTGGAGCAATTTATCACCAAGAAAAAGGAATTAGGAGGGATTTGAAAGTAGCAGTCTACTTATTGGTGACAAAGATCAAAAGTGAAATGGTTAAAAGATGGGGATCAGAACTTAGATTATTTCCATAAGGTCACTTCATCTTGGCACAAACAAAATAATTTTCAGCAACTCTAGGATGCAAACGGGACTTGGGTCAAGTGGGGAGATGGATTATAAAGAATTATCCAAACTTTCTATTCTAATTTGTTTACTTCCGGTGGTACTGACTATAGCCATATTATTCCTCTTATTGAGCCGAGAATAACTCACCAAATGTAGGTTGATTTACAAAAACCTTTCAAAGCAGATGATGTAAAGGAGGCATTATTCCAAATGGATCCGAACAAAGCCACGGGCCCTGATGGCTTCAACCTGGGATTTTATAAAAAAAATTTGGGATATTGTCAGCTTGGAGGTAACTTCCTTTTGTCTAAATTGCTTGCATAACAAATCCTTCCCTGATAATTTAAATGGCATAAATGTTGTCCTGATTCCTAAAAAGAAAGTTCCGGTAGTGGTCTTTGACCACAGACCTATTTCTTTATGTAATGTATTATTCAAGATTATGTCAAAAATGCTTGCCAATAGAATCCAACCAGTTATGGATTCTATCATATCTGAGGCCCAGTGTGCTTTTATTCCTGGGAGATTGATAATTGATAATATCTTGATTGGTTTTGAAGTAGGCCATTATATTAATAGGAAGAGATTGGGGAAAACTGGTATGAGCTCTTTGAAAGTTGATATGTCCAAGGCTTATGATATAGTGGAATGGAAGTTTATTTGTGTCATGTTAGTTCAGATGGGGTTCCCTATATTCATTATTGATCTTATTATGTCATCTATCTCTACTGTCACATATTCTATTACTCATGGAAATGGAAAGCTTGATAAAGTTGTGCAGCAACATGGTTTGCTTTAGGGGGATCCCATTTCTCCTTACATATTCATTATTTACGCTAAGGCTTTATATGCATTGATATAGGATAGAGTTAACAAAGGCTTAATTCATCGGTGCAAGATTACCCCGAGTTCTTCAGTTATCTCGCATTTGCTCTTTACTAATGACAGCTTATTCTTTTTTACACTAGTGCAAAAAGGCTTATAGGGTCGCACTATTTGCCAGGCTTGTAGAAGAAACCGTTGGTGAAAGTGTGAGTGGAATAGACGTTGGGGTTATTGCGGACGGTTGTTACGTAACAATCGTTCGCAATACTAAATTGAGTATTCCAGATGGTTGTTTTGTAACAACCATCCGGAATACTTAGGTGTGTTGCGGACGGTTATTATGTAACTACCGTCCGCAATACTAAATTAAGTATTCCAGACGGTTGTTTTGTAACGATTTTTTTGATAATTTTGAAAACAAAATTGCTCATCATTATTCCCCTGCTAGTGAGGGACTCATCACCATAAATCCTTTGCTCCGTAGGTCTGGAGATCATAGAGATGGGACTATTGAGATCCGCCAGAACCTTTGGCACAGAAGGAATCTGCTGTTGATGTTGCTGCTACTGAGTCTTAGGCTTTTCTACAATCTTAACTTCATCATCAGACTCATCTTCTGACTCTTCTTCCAGCACCACTTCCTCCCTTATATCTTCTGGCCTCGTATTGTGTTTCTCAAAGATGGAGCGGACCATAGAAACGAATTCCTCATCAGGATCTGATGCTAATGGTTGAGTACTCCACTCAGCCACTACAGTCCTCTGAGCTTCTTCCTTCTGAAGAGCTGATAGGAACGAATCTTCCTCTGGCACTATCTCTTTCAGCAGAGATGGCTTATCAGACTCTTCCTTCTTGTCTCCATTCTTCTCCCTCTCAACTTCATCCTTCTTGACCTCTTCCTCCTTTGCTTCAATCTCTTTCGATATCTTTTGAGCAATTGATACTGCTTTTGCAAGAGGATCGATTTTAGCTGTTGGAGATCCTCCTGGAGTAGACAGAAATTGTTGTGGTATCTCAAGAGATGCCGTGAAGAGATGAGATGGATCAAATACTGACATTTATTTATCCAAGGGAGGAGATATTGGCCTTTTTTCCAATATGAAGTTGGTAGGATTAGCCACCTTTGGGGGCACTGGGCTTGGAACTACTGGAAGAACCCCTATGGGCAAGTCAAAGTCAACTGAGGTTCCTTCCAAAGTTTGCCCATCTACTTCTTCTGAGTCATCCTCCTTTGTTTCGCATGTGCTCTTCTCCTTCATTTTTCTTGTAAACTCCTCT
>CATIWQ010568917.1:0-12193 GCA_949673415.1 Euphorbia schlechtendalii | reverse complement strand
CAATTTTTATATTTTAAATCCTGAACTTTTGGATTCAAATACAATAATTTATAATAAATATTAAAGAGTTCAATTAAAAAATTTAATTACACGTAAGAATTAGATGATTACATATAAAAAATTTTCTTGTTTTATATATATTTAGTTCATAAAAAATCGGGTTTAGGAATAACCTCGTAAAATCGATTTAAGCCCACCCAAACCCAAATTTTTAAAGTATTGGACGAACTGAACTTGGGTTGATAATTTTTATGAAAAACTCAATCAAGCCCGGCTTAGTCCGCCTGACAAATAGGCTAGCTTTAACTCCACGATACTAATGTTTTAGAAAATTAATGTGGCTCTAATTAAAGACATGTTTTTAAGAAAACTGAAGTTGGAGGAAATAATAATTTTGGTTATAATTAGAGAATTCCTAAGATTAATATGCGAATTAATTAATAAATTAGCTGCATTTCAATATATTTCAATATCAATTATTCATAAAATGGTAATCTTTTCAAGAAGATTACTTTGATTCCTGTCCATTAATATAGATCCAACAATCCTAGCCATTCGCTAACCGTATGGTTATTTCTTATGAATAAAAAAACTTCCAAACACCTATATGATATTTGCGTGGTACATAAATGTAGTAATATGTATATGCATTCTCTAACTTCTTATAAGATATAAAAATTTATTTGATCTTCTCATATTTTGTCTAATGTTGAGAGACGGGTCCAATTTTTGGAAGGGTTTTATTCAATTTTTCCCAATTCACTATAAAGTTCATTCACTTAAAAGCTTATCATTCTAAATTATGTTTCAAATAGAATTCATTCAAAAACAAAATTCTCCTTCCACAGTTCAATTCAATTCACTTTGTTTTCATAAAAGTAAATTTTATGAAAAGTCAGGGAGTGCAAAGTGGTATCCGTTGAGTGAAGTCCGTTGTCCTCGAAGTCTCCGGAACCTACAAAACAAGTCTCCGACCGGAAGTGTTTCCGGTGAAGACCCTCCGATGCTAAAGTTAGCTCTCTGAGAAGGGTGATGAGTGTGTATTCTTGGAGTAACAGTTACCTCTAAAATGGGTAATCATCTTGCTATTTATAGGGATACATGTAATGATGATCTGTGGGGTCCGCTTGCAAGCTATGCACGTGTGGCAAGCCGCTTGAGGGCCTTTTTAGCCGTCGGAGCATTAAATGAATTGTCCCTACCAGTCAAAGTTGTATTTAATGAGATAGAGGAAAGAGAAGGAGTGCGCCGGATCAGCAAGGGTCTTGCCGATGATATTCCAGCCCAAGCGCGGTGGGTAGCACCGAGGGCATTTCGCTGCTCTGTTGAAGTGGTTTCAGCGCGCGGCTATGCCGAGGTGAGTTTGACTGTGGAGTCTATTTTTAGGTCAAGGCTTACTTATTTGGGCCTTTAGTGGGCCTTGATATTAGGAGTCCCCCCCCAACGAGCTCAAGTGAAGGCTCTTAAGGGCCTTAAAGAGGTCTGCGACCGTACCATAGACACGCGTGGTGTCGTTTCTTGGAGCTGTGACTGTTGATTTGACGCGGCCTTTCTTCTTCCACCGTTTGAAATAGCAATGATGACTGCTCTTCATTGAATGGGTATATCTCTTCGTTTTCCGCATGATTTGCTGCATATATTAGGGTGTGCATTCCCCCTTTGTCCGTTCGCTTGAATTTGCTTTCAAAAATACTGTGTTGCTATTTGCTCTCCAATTTCATTGCTTTCTTTTGACAAGTCGTCGCCAACTTTCTTGTTCTTCAGCTAAGTGAGTAGCCCTTCTTTCTCTCTTATTATATACAGTAGAATGTCTTCCAGTTCTTTTGATTCTGGTGCCTTGGTAAAACGCGCCGGTCGTCGGCAACCAGCGAAGGAGCGTGATCCTCATTCTGCTACAGCGATGCCGTCCTTGAGGGGCCCCAAGGTCACCGCTGAGGTGGAGGTGATGGGGGGTGGTTCGGGGTTCCACCCCGTGCCACTAGGTTGTGGCGCGGGAGTCTTCCTCTCCTTTCCCTGTCGAAGGGGCGGACTGCCAAACACCCACCACCATTAAGAAGAAAGAGGCTAGCGAAATTTTTCATCTATTGGTGGGGGCCTCGCGCGATGTTTTGGGGAAGGTACCAAAGAAGGGGGAAGTAATGTGGATCCCCCTAGAGAGGACTTAGTGCCTATTCTTTGCTAGCAAGTGCGCTGGGGATTCCGCTTCCCCCTGGATACTGGTGTGGTGGATGTGCTACGCGAATTTGGCCTGTGCCCTGGGCAATTGCATCCCAACGCCTGGATCGTCTTGGCTATCCTAGCGTGAATGTGCCGTGACCTGGGCTTTATCCTCCTGGGGTGTGTGTTCCACCTTTTCTTCAAGCCTCGCACAATGCATGTAGGAGCTTTCGTGTTTCCGGGGAGCACGAGAGAGACCACACCGAAACCGGTGGAGAAGCAATCCCATGTAAGGGATTTTAAAGACAAGTGGTTATGGATATTCTCGTCTCCTGACCAAGTAGAGAGGGGTGCACCAAATCCGTTGAGCGATGGGAAGTTCCCTTTCCATACCCATTGGAACCGTAACCCTAAGGATCCCTATAATTGGCGGCGAGCCCAGGATTTAAGCCCGTCGCAGCACCGAGAGGCAGAAATTATTCATCAAATTCGGCCCGGAATCCATTGGCGTGTGGCGGAGTATTTGCTTGGCCAACCCAATGGTCTCTTTTGCTGGATGGATCAAGGGGCCATCACTTATACCGATTTGACTGCTGAGGGTGGTGAGATTTTGAAAAACTAATCATTGCTTCTTTTTTATTTGTAGGAATGGCTCGTACTAAATGGACGCCCAAAATTGTTCCTGCAATGGCAGCAGTGAGGATGCAAGCGGCAGAGGCTGCCTCACCGGTAGTGGGGAGGGGGGCCGAGGTTGCTACATCTGTAACGGCGGCAGAGAGGATGCCAAAATGGAGATTGCTGCTGAGGACTGGGCTCAGTAGCTTCTTGAGCAGGGGATTTTAGATCCTCTTGCTGATCCATAAGAGGTCATCCGGGCAGATGAGGAAGTGGTGGTCATAGAGACCACTCCGCCTAGAGCCGTGGTTATTACGGCCAGCCCCAGGGAGCCTCCTCCCAGGGGGAAAACTCATGCCGCCCCCACGAAAGGTGTGGAGATTCGGGAGACGAGACAAAAGCATCCCCGTAATGATGGTGAAATTGGGGGGAAGTCCTCCAAGGGGAAAACTCCGCTAACGAAGGAGGAGCAGGTCCAATGGGTCAAATATGATCCTCCACTGGTATGTTTAATGACTAAGATTCGCCCTTCTTTTTGTTTATCTGCTTGCGTTGTCTGCTGAATTTTACCCGGTTTCTTTGTAGTTGTGGTGGAAGGTCCATGGGGAAGATGTGTCGCTGCTTAAGGCAGAGGTTTTGGGTGAGTTGGGGCACTACACCGAGCTCCCTAGCGAAGACGCGCACTTCAGCACCATGGGCCCTACCAAGTTGGGGGCCTATGTTGAGCAGCAAGCTTTACTTGTAAGTATTCCCTTAATTAGGAGTTTGGGTATTGGTTCGCTGGACATATGTGCATGTTACTCATTCCTGCTATTGATTTTTGCTATCTAATTTATCCCTGCTCTTGCTTTGAAGGCTTTTTCTGTTGCTCATCGGGTGGCGAAGGCACTAGTTGAGGCACAGCGTCAGGTGGAGACTACCTAAGCCGCCTCCCAAGGCAGTGCTAAGCAGTTGAAGGAGGTTTAGCAAGAGTGCGACACTCTCGCTGAGCTGGAGGAGACTGCTCGAAAATTAGGGGAGATAGGTAAGAAATAGGCCACAGAGCTGACTCAAGCTCTTATGGACTTGGAATATTCTGAGGGCAAGAGGAAGGAGCTGATCAACACAATGCGGGGATTGGAGGAGAAGCATGAGCTGGCATTAGCCAAAGTTAAATTTGCTATGGAGGCTAAGGAGAAAAGGTTAAAGGCGCTGATAGAGGATTTGAGGGTTGAGGCGGTGAGGGAGGAGGAGAAGAAAGCAAAGGTCGTGAAGGATTTAGAGAATGCAGAGAAGGGGCTAGGGTATTGGAGGACTATCATTGAAGGGAAGACCGTGGTGCTGCGATATCTTCAGCATAAATACGAGCGTCATAGGGCCAAGTACAAGCTGAAGGTGAAGCAAATCGGTGAAGATTGGCAGGAGGATCACCTCAGCTATCGAACCGCCTTTCTTCGCGCGGTGCGCGTTAAGTTTCCCAGAGCTAATATTGACGATCTTGCCCAGATAGCTCCGCCGGATGAGCCCCTCGACCATTGGGAAGAAGATGAGCGTATCTTTAGGCCTCCCACACCAGAGTCTTCTTATTCCAATGTGTCCTCTATGGCGACGGATGAGGAGGAGGTTCAGTCTTGATGGCCTCTAGCATGCCTCTCCACCTCTTTTTGTTTTGTAGTTCTTCGTTTGTTAAATTTTGAACTTCTATAGCTATTAGACTCAGCTTTGTGAGCTTATAATTTATATCAATGGAATTTCTTCATGCTAATATTTGCTTCACTTGTCGATGGGATGTGTTATTAAGTTGCTGAATACATAGTTTGTGCTAAATTTGCTTGTTTGTTGCTCTTTGATAACTAAGATAAGAAGTTGGTTCTTCTATTTTGATTGACCGTCGAAAGAGCAAGATTTCCATAACTTTTCTATTATATGCTGAAATAATTGAGTTGTAGCTTTAATTGGCTTGTATGCTGTTCAGCAGGACCCTTGGGCTTGTTTTAATTTCAACGTACGAACGCTGAGGGGATCTGGGGGATCCGACTCTGGGGGTTATTTTAACTTGTTTTAGTCCCAAAGAGGGAAAGCGCCGAGGGGATTTGACCCTGCGGGCTATTTTAGCTTGCTTTAAATTTGGAAGCGTGATAGTGCCGAGGGGATCTCGTTGATCTGACCCTGCGGGCTGTTTAAATTGCTTTAATTCCAAAGCGTGATAGCGCCGAGGGGATCCGTTGATCTGACCCTGCAATCTGTTTAACTTGCTTTAATTCCAAAGCGTGATAGCGCCGAGGGGATCTCGTTGATCTGACCCTGCGGGTTGTTTAACTTGCTTTAATTCCAAAGTGTGATAGCACCGAGGGGATCTCGTTGATCTGACCCTGTGGGCTGTTTAACTTGCTTTAATTCCAAAGCGTGATAGCGCCAAGGGGATCTCGTTGATCTGACCCTACGGGCTGTTTAACGTGGTTGTTTACTCATTTAATGGAAGAGATTCATGAAATGCTATATTTTCATTGCCCTGAAAGTTTACAAAACATAATCTATGAATAGATATACGAGACATTACTTATCAGGCTCCTAGGTAAAACTTTCGAAGGGATGATGCGTTCCATGGGTGGGGTAGAACTTTTCTCCGAATGGTGGACAACTTGTAGGCACTACCCCCTATTTGTTTTGTCACTTTGAACGGGCTTTCCCACTTGATGCCGAGCTTTCCTTGCCCTTCCCTTGCTTGTGAGTCCTTTGTGTTGCGAAAGACTAGCTCGCCCTCCTGGAATGTTAGAGGTTTAATCTTCTTGTTGTGTATGAGGGCGATGCGCCGTTTGTATTCCATCATGCGTATGAGAGCTTACTCTCGCTTTTCCTCCAACGAATCCAAGTTGTTCCTTAGCAAATCATAGTTTGAAGCTCCTTCGATGTAGTTTGCTACTTTCGTACTTGGTGCGCCGATGTCAACCGGGACCATCGCCTCTGTTCCATAAGTGAGGATGAAAGGTGTTTCACCCGTCGCCGTTCGGGGGGTGGTTCTGTAGGACCAAAAGAAGTTGTTCAGCTCCTCTAGCCACGCCTAACCGTGCTCCTGGACTCTTATTTTGATCCCCTCCAAGATGGTTTGATTAGTTACCTTCGTCATGTCATTTATCTGAGGATGGGAAACGCTAGAGAAGCGGAGTCGTATCTTTAGCCGTTAACAGAAACATCTGAACGCATGGCAATTGAATTATGTCCCATTGTCTGCTATGATTGTATGTGGGATGCCGAAGTGTGACATTATGTTCTTGGTAAAGAAAGAAGTGACCTGTTTTGGCATGATGGATGATAAGGGTTCAGCCTCTACCCACTTGGTGAAGTGATCAACAGCCACAATAATCCCGCGCTTCTGCTATTTCACCCTTGGTAAGGGTCTACCAGATCTACACCCTATAGGTCGAAGGGCCATGCGGCCTATAGTATAGATATCGGCCCAATCGGCGCTGATGATGTTTAGGCAAAGGCTTGGCAGGCTTTGCAAGATTGGACAATTCTTTTGGCTTCTAGCTCAATAGTTGGCCAATAGAAGCCTTGTAGCTTGGCTCTTCGGACCATTGCATCCTTCTTCTCATACGCACCACAGAGGCCTTTGTGAACCTCACGCAATATGCAATCGGCGTTGACACGGCCCACGCACTTCAGCCATGGATGGCTAATGGATTTCCTGTACAATTATCCACCACTTCCTCACTATTTTTTGAGCCATGCATGCATCCGCCGGTAGTTCATTGTGCTCTAAGTACTTGTTGATAGGGGTAAACCATTCATCCTCCACCTTCGATTGTAGTACTTCAATTGCTGGCACGTTGGGGGAATTTATACGCAAAAGAATACGGGGGAGTAAGATCTCCTGTTCCTCACTTGATGCCCCTTTCGCTAGTCGATCTGCTTCAATGTTCAATGCTCTGGGGATCTGTTTAATAACCATTTCGGTTCCCTCGCGGCGTATCTCCTTGATGCGGGAAGTGATCCGGGCGAGGTACTGCTTCATGACCTCATTTTTGGCTCTATATTCCTCGCCAAATTGTTTGACCACCAGCCTAGAGTCGCTGAATATATTAATGTTATCTGGTTTGATGGCTTTGATAATCTCCAGCCCAAAGATTGGTGCCTCGTATTCCGCTGCATTGTTGGAGGCCCTGAATTCCAGCCTAGCGGCCTACCGAATCACTATCCCCTTTGGACCTTCGATGTAAATTCAAATACCAGCTGCAGCGCTGTTAGAGCTACCGTCTATGAACATACGCCATGCCGCTTCCGGTGGCTCTTTCCACGACGTGGCCTCTTGCACAAAGTCTGCTAACGGTTGTGCTTTTATTACCATCCTTGGTTCAAAGTGGACATCGAACTCTGTAAGTTTGAGGGACCATTCGGTAAGGCGCCTTGAAGATTCGGGATGCTGAATTGCTTTCTTGAGTAGTAGGTCAGTTTGTACTATGATTGTGTGGACTTGGAAGTAGTGGCGCCATTTTTGAGAAGACACCACTAGAGCGAATGCTAGCTTTTCCATTCGGCCATATTTTACTTCGATGCCTTTCAGCAAGCGGCTTCCATAATATACCGGGAACTGATCCGCCGCCTCTTCTCTAACGAGTACCATTCCTACTACCTCCTTCGATGTGCTAAGAAAGAGATACAGGAGCATACCGGTGACGGGGTGACTCAGTAAAGGAGGGGAGACCAAAAATGTTTTGATCTCGGCCAGAGCTATAGGGCAGTCCTCCCCCCATACGAACTTTTTCGTTTTCAAGACTTTGTAGAATGGGATACAACGTCGCGCCACGCAGGAAATAAAATGGCCTAAGGCGTTGAGTTTGCCATTGAGTCGCTGAACGTCTTTGATGCTTTAGGGTTCTTTGAGTTGAAGTACCGCTTTTATCTTGTCGGGGTTGGTGCAAAAATTTCCCTCCAGTTACGTCGAAGGCACATTTTTCTAGATTCAGTTTCAGCCTGTATTTCTCCAAGAGGGTCAGAACTTTGGCTATGTCAGCGGCATGCTCTCTTTCGACTTCGCTCTTGACGATTATGTCATCCATGTACAATTCCACCTCTTTTCCTATTATATCCCCAAAAATCTCATTAACCATCCTTTGATATGTGGCCCCCTCATTCTTAAGGCCGAAGGGCATGACATTGTAATAATATATTCCCTCGTGCGTGATGAACGAAGTCTTTTCTTTGTCTTCTTCAGCCATGGGTATCTGATTATACCCCGAAGCTGCGTCCAACATGGAATACATGGCATAGCCTACCGTAGCATCTACTAACATGTCAATGCTGGGGAGAGGGTAACTGTCTTTTGGGCATGCCTTATTTAGGTCTGTGAAGTCAACGCACATGCAGAATTTGCCATTCGATTTCTTGACCAGTACCACATTGGTAATCCAATCGGGATAGCGGACCATTTTGATATGCCTCGCCTGAAGTAAGCGAGAGACTTCCTCTTCTATGGCTCTTTGCCTCTCCGGGGCATGGTTTCTTCACTTTTGTTTGACTGGTTTCTCCTGAGGAAGAACATTCAGCCTGTGTTCTGCGACCTCAGGGCTAGGGATGGCACCGGATCCGTTTTTTAGGGTCCGGATCTCGATTTTATGGACCCGTCGGATCCGGGTCCGGATCCGGGTCTGAGTCCAGGAAACGGGTCCGGGTCTGGGTAATGAAACCCGGATCCGGACCCGGATCCGTATTTAAATATTAATTGTATATTTTTATTTATTATTTACCCCGAAAATATTGGATAATTAATAATATTTGATATCCACGTAAATCCAATTGCATGAACATAATTAAATGAGCATGTAAACTATTTAAAATAAGATGAAATGTATAAGTATGGAAGCTGAAACTAAGAATTTGATGTTAATTATATGGACCCGTTTTGGACCCGGATCCGTAAATTATGGACCGGGTCGGATCCGGGTCCAATATATGAAAACGGATCCGGGCAGGGTCCAAGCCGGACCCGGCCCGGATCCGGCCCGTTGCCATCCTTACTCAGGGCTAACATCTTTGAGGTCTGCCGAGGTCCATGCGAAGGCTTATACCTTTTCACGCAATACCGTTAGGATTTCTTCCTTGGTTTTATCTGTTAATTCCCCAGACATGCGGATTTCTTTCCTTCTTCTAAGGTGACCACTATCGTCACATCCGTCGGTTCGGTAACTTTCCCCTGATCCAGTTCGTCCTCTACCGATAAAGGCTCAGCCTTTAGGGATATCAAGTACGTCTCTTGAGCAACTTGTTGATTTCCCCGGGCGGTGGCTATCCCTTGGTGTGTTGGTATTTGAAGCGTGAGGTATCTGAGGTTAATGAGACCTTCAGATCCGATAATAAGTGGGCGCCCCAGGATTATGTTGTACGCCTGCGGGATGTCTACTATAAGGAATTCAGCTAGTGTCCTCCACTTAAGTTCCTTATCTCCTAATGCGATAGATAAGCTTACCGATCCACAAACACGCACAGGGTGACCGCCCAAACTAATCAATGGCTCCTGATGGATAGCGAGGTGATTGGGGTTCCCTCCGATGGCCTCATATACCATTCTAGTCATCACGTTAACCGAGCTGCCCGTGTCTACTAGCGTACGACGTACCTGGTACCCTTCCACCATCATTTCAATCACCAAGGCATCATTGTGTGGTGAAAGTTTCTTTTCCTGGGCAAAGGAGTAGCACGCCTCACTCCCGCTGTTCGTATTATAGTAATCGAATGTGTTCCCCCTCTTCCGTTTTTTCTGGATGATCCCCCCAGAGATCACATGTATCACTCCTCTAGGTGGAAGATCTTCGGCGTTACGATTCTGTTGGTGATTACCTGCTTCGGCTTCGCGATGAGGTGGTTGATAACCTATCCCATTATCTCGGCGAGGCTGTTGATAGCCTCGTTCCTAGCGGGGATTTCCTCCCCCTTCCTCTCACCGATCCTCCCTCGACGGATGTTGGAGTAAACGGTTTAGCCGACCATCAGTAGCTTTCTTGCTCAATTCACGAGCCAACTCTCTGCAGTCTTCAGTGTCATGGCCTTCGCTTTTATGGAATTCGTAGAAAGTTCCCGGCTTTCCCTTATATCTCATTTTAGGGGGGCATTTGATGTCCTTCCTGTTTTTCTCGATAAAAAAAACACTTCTTTCCTCTTGGCATTGAATGGGGTAAATTCCTCCACCTCCCATCTCGCCATTTCAGGGCGATAGGTTTGTCGACGCTCTGGTTCTCGCTTCCCATAGTCTTGCCATTTGGCCGGTTCCTCTCTTGTCACGTCCTCGATTTGCCTCATGTTTCTTTTATGAGTTTCCCATCGTACCCATTTCCTGGCTTTCTGCATTAGTGTGGCCAATGTTGGTGGAGATATCTTTTGCTAAGTCAGCACTTCGGCAATTCTAGGCTAATGCTTCGGAGGCTATATCTATGTTGCAGTCCCTAATTTCGAGGGCCACTTTCTGGAGTATTTCCACGAAATCAGCAAGGGATTCATCTATCCTTTGTCGGACCATCTGCAAATCTTGGACCATTCGACTAGGGGGAATGGACGTGACAAAGTAAAGGGCGAAGCTTTTGGCCATCATATCAAAGCCCATTACGGATCCCAGCTTGAGGCTCTCAAACCAGTGAGTTGCAGGTGCCACTAGAGTTGTGGGGAATAGTTTGCACAGCATAGCATCGGTTGCGTCGGCCACTTCCATGCACTGGCGGAAGTAACGAACATACGTGGTGGGGTTTCCTATCCCTGAATATTCCCTCAGACGAGGCTGTTTGAACCCCCTTGAAAATCTTTCTGCACGTATGCGGGCGCAGTAGGGCGATTCTGTTTCGGCAATATCTGGTACGGTAGCTTCCATGCCCCTCTTAGTTAGGAGCGTGTCTACTCTCCTAACAATAACAGCCTCTAAATTCTACTTGGCAAGTCGATGCCTCATGGGAGTCTCGTGCCCAAATCTTGCTGAACTCCCCTCGCTATCCTAGGACTGCTTTGACTGTGTTTTGGGTGCAAAACCTTTTCCCCTATGCTGAGATGATCTTTCTTCTAATTCCTCCTCTACCCGCCTTGTGGATTTCATCTTTGTTTTTCCCCTAATCGTGGAGGTTCCTCCCTTCTCTTGCATTTGTGGGCTGTGGTAGGTGTAATGTGAGCGGTCCTGCTTGGTCGTGGATGGGGAGTTTTGCGAGGGGTGTCGTGCTTGGGACTCATTTATTTACCTTTCTTGATAGAGTTTCCTGAATACTTCTTGCTCCTCCTTTCATGAGTGTAAGATTTCGTTAATCATGCTCTGCATAAGGGCCATAACCGCATTTTGTTGTTCATTTTTCCTGATAAGCATGGCCACCATGTCTTGTTCTGCCTCTTTCTTTCTTTTTTCTTCACACACCTCCGATCTTGACGAAGTAGGAGTTTCCGTTTGTGCTGGTGGAACGGTGGTAACTGGGTTCGATGTTCCTGCCTTGTCTCCCAGCTCCGGAGTGTCTAGGAATAAGACGGTTCCCAGGGAGAATGGGGGTCTTGTTGGTTTGTTCGGGGGAGTAGTCATTATTCAGGGTTGTCTTCCACGCTCACCGCACCAATTTGGTATCCGTTGAGTGCAGTCCGTAGCCCTCGAAGTCTTTGGAACCTACAAAACAAGTCTCCGGGCGGAAGTGTTTCCGGCGAAGACCCTCCGATGCTAAAGTTAGCTCTCTGAGAAGGGAGATAAGTGTGTATTCTTGGAGTAACAGTTACCTCTAAAGAGGGAAATCGTCTTGATATTTATAGGGATACACGTAATGATGATCTGTGGGGTCCGCTTGCAAGCTGTGCGTGTGTGGCAAGCCGCTTGAGGGTCTTTTCAGCCGTCGGAGCATTAAATGGTTCGTCCCTACCAGTCAGAGTTGTATTTAATGCGACAGAGGAAAGGGAAGGAGTGCGCCGGATCAGCAAGGGTCTTGCCGATGATATTTCAGCCCAAGCGCGGTGGGTAGCGCTGAGGGCATTTCGCTGCTCTGCTGAAGTGGTTTCAGCGCGCGACTATGCCGAGGTGAGTTTGACTACTAAGCCTGTTTTTGAGCCAAAGCTTGCTTATTTTGGTTTTTAGTGGGCCTTGATATCACAAAGTAAAGTATAAGATTGACAAACTTTACGAACTGTACGTAGGGTAATTTTGTGAGGATTCAAGTTCACTACTTTCAATCATTTTGGATCTCTTCTTTCTTTTTCACATTTCATACCAAATAACACAAATACAAATAGCCTAGCCCCTAATCCATCCAAACCAATTTTATTGGCATTTATTTTTTTGCAGGGAAATTTCATTGGGATTTATAGGTTTGTGTGAAATCCTTCTCACAAACAGGTTTCTGGTTTCACGTCTGTATTATGAAAGTTACGTTTACAACCTCGTTCCAGTTAGGCCCAACTATAAATAATTACCTAAAAGACACAAAGGCAATTA